>ONZH01011125.1:0-28774 GCA_900303285.1 Rhinella marina
CCATTCAGAGATAAAAGCTGCACGCTAATCGTGCAGCTTCTATGCCAGGGGCCCGCTGTCAATGACAGCAGGGTTCCCCATAGAGAACGCAGGGACCGTTCCTTGTGGGTCCCTGCCTTCTAGATCTCTGCATACACAGAGCTCAACGAGCTCTTCCTGCCCTGTTACTTCCTGTGACCGCCAGGCCTGGGAGACTGCAGGAGCTGCCGGGTCTTTCATAGACCACGATCAGCCCTGCAGTGAGGCTGTACAGTGCTGTATTATGCTACTATGTCAGCCCCAGTTACAGGAGAAATCAATAGTGAAAAAAAAAGTGAAGTTAAATGTCCCCCAGAGGTCTTGTATGACCTTATGGGTGACACAAAGTGTAAAATAAAAAAAATAAAAAATG
Organism: Rhinella marina; assembly: GCA_900303285.1. Taxonomy (NCBI): domain Eukaryota; kingdom Metazoa; phylum Chordata; class Amphibia; order Anura; family Bufonidae; genus Rhinella; species Rhinella marina. The sequence goes on from ONZH01011125.1 coordinate 392, forward strand.
AACAGTATTATAAAAAAAAGTTTCACATATAAAAAATAAAATATTTTCCCAAATACGTCATTTACAAAATGTTATAAATAAAAATAAATAAATAAAATAGACCTATTTGGTATCACCGTTTCCACAAGGACCGCCTGTATAAAATTATCACACGATCCACTCCATCAGGTGAACGCCGTAAAAAATAAGATCAATAAACATTACACCAAAACAGATTTTTTAGTCACCTCACCTACCAAAAAACATAATATCAATCAATCAATCAATCAATCAAAAAGTCGTATTTACCCCAAAATAGTAGCAATAAAAACGTCACCTCATTCCACAAAAAATGAGCCCCCACACAAGACCATAGCCAGAAAAATTTAAAAAAATATGGCTCTAAGAAAATTGCAGCACAAAAACATGATTGTTTTTCTAAAAATGTTCTTATTGTGTAAAACGTAAAAAAAATATATTACATATTTGGTATCTTTGCGTCTGTAACAACTGGCTCTACAAAAATATCACATGATCTACCCCATCAAGTGAACCATGTAAAAAAAAAGCAAAAATTATGCCAAAACATCTTTTTTTTGGTCACCTCACCTCCTAAAAAACATAATATCAATCAATCAAAAAGTCATATGTACCCCAAAATGGTAGCAATAAAAATGTCACCTCATCCCGCAAAAAATGAATGAATACTTAAAGGGTTAACAACATTTCTAGAACCAGTTTTGAATAGTTTGAGGGGTGTGGTTTCTAAAATAGGGTCATTTATGGGTGATGTCTATTATGTCAGCGCCTCAAAGCGACTTCAGAACTGAACTAGTCCTTAAAAAAGTTATTTTGGAAATTTTCTTGAAAATTTCAAAAATTGCTTCTAAAATTCTAAACCTTCTCACTTTCTAGAAAAATAAAATGACACTATCAAAATGATGCCAACATAAAGTAGACATATGGGGAATGTTAATTAATGAATATTTTATGAGGCATCACTATCGGTCTTAAGGCTAGGGCTACACGACGACAGTTGTCGCGCGACTTCTTGTCGCACCAAAGTCGCGCGACAATTTTCATACTGGAAGTCTATGGTGTCGCACTGCAACATGCGACATGCTGCAGCTGCGACACGACAGTCGCAAAAAATCCATCTTGGATGGATTTTTCTGTGACTGTCGCGTCGCAGTCGCAGCATGTCGCATGTCGCAGTGCGACACCATAGACTTCCAGTATAAAAATTGTCGCGCGACTTTGGTGCGACATCAATGTCGCGCGACAACTGTTGTCGTGTAGTTGTGCACTATGTGTCGCGCGACTTATTGTTGCGCGACACATGTCGCCATGTAGCCCTAGCCTAAAGGAAGAGAGATTCAAATTTAGAAAACAGTGAATTTTTTCAAATTTTCGTTAACTTTTGGATTTTTTTTTATAAATAAAGGTAAAACATATTGACTCAAATTTGCCATTAACATGAAGTACAATGTGTCATGAGAAAACAGTCTATGAATGGCGTGGATAAGTAAAAGTGTTCCAAAGTTATTACCACATAAAGTGACACATGTCAGATTTGTAAAATTAGGCCTGGTCAGGAAGGGGGTAAATGGCCCAGACTGGAAGTGGTTAATGCTGTACGGAAACAGCATTAGCATTGAAGTTTTTGAACAAATCAACTTTGGATCTATGATGTAAAGGTCTATTCGCTCAAGCCTACAAATAAAAAATCTCTTTAAAGGGAAAGTGCCACAGAAAATGTTATCTTCCAGTTCCTTCCTTCCTTCCTTCCTTTATTTTCTGATTACAGATTTTTTTCCTTCTATTTAATGAACATTATTACGGGGCTGCCTTCTTGCCTGAGCTGTTCTTAAGAGCATTTAGAAAGCACTTAAAGAATTGCAAGGGACAGGAGGGGACTTCATTGACTTATATAGGATTGTTTTCTAAGCATGCTCTGTGTCCTGTGCAGAGGCCATAGTACAAGGAAAGAATAGATAAGACGTGACAATCATTTGTGTGAATGGTAGATCCTGTCTTATCCATACACAGAGGTGATATCATTGCAGGCAGGATTACATTAACAGATAAGCAGATAACTGCAGTAAAGGGATGTGTATAGACCAAGAAGTGGTGACTATTATTAGACTTGGCCAGTGAGAAAACTGCAGAATTGAATGGTTTTTGTTTAAATATACATCTTGACATGGAAAATTAAAAATAACATCACAGTCCTTTAAAAATATATTTGACATAAAAAGTGATTTAAACAATAGGTCAGTTTCTTGTGACACAATCCCTTTAAGAAGCAATAAGCTTATTCATTCTGTAGATATTGCATCACATCCTAGTGTTTGGTAATCTCATCCTGGCCAACAGCAATAGAGATGACTTGGCAAGCTGGCTAAGTCAAAGCACTCTTTCCTCTTGACACATTACCGCACAGTCTCTAGTACAGACCATGGAACTCTCTCCTTGTGACACACTGATGCATACTCTGTAAAGACATCTATCAAACTGTGGTATCTCTCTCTCCTTGTGCAGTGTCCCACTGTTAGTGGTTCACTTCAAACTGTTATGTCATATACATATGGTAAGGCTATCCACTGTTATGTCATATACATATGGTAAGGCTATCCATTAGGCTGATGTAGGTAATTCCACTCCTCATCTCTAGATGGGGCTGGCCATCTGCTACCACCCCTCTGTACAGAGGAGGGTGAAGTTGGTGGTTGGAGAGAGAGTGCAGTGCAGTGAGTAAGGAGATCACAGTGGAGAAGCAAGGTCCAACAGCTTTCACCTCAAATGCCACTGGGAAACCTAAAAGCCAGTGAAGTCATCATTAGAGATGAGCGAGCACTAAAATGCTCGGGTGCTCGTTATTCGAGACAAACTTTTCCCGATGCTCGGGTGCTCGTTTCGAGTAACGAACCCCATTGAAGTCAATGCGAGACTCGAGCATTTTTGCTGGGGACCAAAGCTCTGCCTAGGGAAGGCTGGGTGAAAACCTGGAAACCTCAGAAAATGATGGAAACACCACGGAAATGGACAGGAAACAGCAGGGGCAGCATGCATGGATGCCTCTGAGGCTGCCTAATCCCACCATTACCCCAAATTCTCAGGCAACATCCTGGTGGTTACCCTCATGACAATTGTGCTCACCCAGACCAAGACAGGCAAGGCACATGCCCATCACATGTTAGGGAAGCATCCAACTAGGTGCAACGAAGTTCCATCACCCATGCCCATGCTGGCACTGCTCTCCTATCCCCAGCCACAGGATGCAGGCATAAGCCTGACACAGCATGGCGGTGACACCAACAAGTGACCAAGTTAGATGAGGTAGCAGGTGAGCCACCCGAAAATTTAGCCTGACGCAGCATGGCGGTGACAACAGAGTGACCGAGTTAGACTGAGGTAGCAGGAGGTGAAGCACGGATGGTAATTCGAAGGAGGAGGAGGAGGGTTTGGAGGAAGAGGCATAGTAAGTCTGAGAAACCGTGACCAAGGTAGGCCCCGCAATCCTCCAAGTGGGCAGTACATGAGCGGCCCTAGGGTCAGACTCGGTCAGAGTGACCGAGCTACACGACGGTAGCAGGTAGAGCACATAAAAAATTTAGCGTGGCCCTGTATGTGGACGTTGAGGGCTTGTGCATGTAGGTGGGCTGAACTTTTTTACTGCTTGCGCTCCAACGTCTGCTGTAATGACAGCTGAACGTTGCGCAGGGACACATTGGTGGACAGTGTGGAGGATCATGGAGGCGAAGGGGTGGTTTTCCTGTGGGAGGCGCTCGTGCCGGGGTCCTGGGCTGGGGGTTGACTCGCAGAGGCAGCGAGTGACACAGGGAAAGGAGCAGTGGTGGGACCCGCATGAGGGGAACAGACGGCCTTGGTTCCATAGTGTTTAGCACTCATATACCTACGCATGCTGGTGGTGGTTAGGCTGGTAGTGGTGGAACCCCCACTTAAAAATTTGGCATCAACTGGTACAGCTGCCAACATTGAGCTTGAACTAGTGGGGCATGTGTGGTATCGATTCTTCTCAGTTTAAAATCGTATACGTCCCCTACCTTGGGACCATATATTTCATGGATTTTTCGAACACGGAAAAGGAAAAAGAGCTTGGAGGTTACACCACCAATGACTTTGTCCGACTGAGAATGCAGTGAAATGGCTTTTGTTGACCCTCCAAAAATTTTTTTCTTTTCGGAATACATAAAGTCTACCCTCAGCAAAAAAAATTTTTTTAAATATCGGTACTTGCGCCTCCTGAAAAATTGTTTTGGACTGTCTGTTTGATGCTCCTGAAACATTGTTTCACACTGTCTGTAATTGACACTGCGGAAAAATTGTTTGGAGAGAGGGCCTGTAGGGGGCCTCCGGAAAAATTGTTTAGAGAGAGGGCCTGTAGGTGGACCTCTGGAAAAATTGTTTGGAGAGAGGGCCTGTAGGGGGCCCTCCGGAAAAATTGTTTAGAGAGAGGGCCTGTAGGTGGACCTCCGGAAAAATTGTTTAGAGAGAGGGCCTGTAGGTGGACCTCTGGAAAAATTGTTTGGAGAGAGGGCCAGTAGGTGGACCTCCGGAAAAATTGTTCAGAAAAAGAGCCTGTAGGTGGACCTCCGGAAAAATTGTTTAGAGAGAGGGCCTGTAGGTGGACCTCCGGAAAAATTGTTTGGAGAGAGGGCCTGTAGGTGGACCTCCCGAAAAATTGTTCAGAGAGAGGACCTGTAGGTGGACCTCCGGAAAAACTGTTTAGAGAGAGGGCCTGTAGGTGGACCTCAGGAAAAATTGTTTAGAGAGAGGGCCTGTAGGTGGACCTCCGGAAAAATTGTTTGGAGAGAGGGCCTGTAGGTGGACCTCCGGAAAAATTGTTGTAAAAGAGTGCCAGTTGGACCTCTAAAAAATTGCGTTTTTTGGGTCAGCGTTAGGCAAAGACGACAAGAAGGAGGTGGAGGAGGAGGAGTAGAGAAGAGGAATCGGATACATAAGTAATGTTAATCTTTAGCTGCTTTCCCCCGGAGGAGATTTGAATTCCGGTGAAATCCAGGCTTTGTTCATTTTAATAAGCATCAGCCTGTCAGCGCTGTCAGTTGACAGGCGTGTACGCTTATTGGTGATGACGCCACCAGCTGCACTGAATACCCACTCTGACAGCACGCTAGCGGCAGGGCAGGCCAGCACCTCCAAGGCGTACAGCGCCAGTTCAGGCCACGTGTCCAGCTTTGAAACCCAGTAGTTGTATGGAGCAGAGTGATCGGTCGGGACGTTGGTATGGTCAGCTAGGTACTCCCTCACCATCTTTCTGTACAGCTCCCCCCTACTCTGCCGAGACTGGGGACAGGTGACAGTGTCTTGCTGGGGTGACATAAAACTGGCAAAGGCCTTGGAGAGCATTCCCCTGCCAGTTCTGGACAAGCTGCCTGCTCGCCTCCTCTCCCCTGCTACTTGGCCCACAGAACCATGACCTCTGCCGCTAGCGGCGTCAGATGGGAGGATTGTTTCAGCTTGTGCACCAGGGCCTGTTGATATTGATTCACTCTCATACTCCTTTCCTCTACAGGGATGAGAGTGGAAAGGTTCAGCTTCTACCGTGGGTCCAGGAGAGTGAACACCCAGTAATCGGTGTTTGAAAAAATGCTTCTAACGCGAGGGTCACGGGATAGGCAGCCTAACATGAAGTCTGCCATGTGCGCCAGAGTCCCAATACGCAAGAATTCCCTCTCCTCACTGGCCTGACTCTCCATTTCCTCTTCAGCCCATACACGCTCAAGAGTTAAGAAGGACTGAGCACTGGTACCCTCTACTGTCTCGCTGACATTCTCCTCCTCTTCCTCCTCATCCTCATCCCCCTCCTCCGATACGCGCTGAGAAACAGACCGGAGGGTGCTCTGGCTATCAAGCGACGTATCTTCCTCCACCGTCTCTTGTGACAAGCGCAAAGCATCCGACTTCATGCTGAGCAGTGAGTTTTTCAACAGGCAAAGCAGCGGGATGGTGAGGCTGATAATGGCGGCATCACCGCTGACCATCTGTGTTGACTCCTCAAAGTTGGTCAACACCTGGCAGATATCAGACATCCACGTCCACTCCTCATTGTAGACTTGAGGAATCTGACTGACCTGACTACCAGTTCTGGTGGAAGCTGACATCTGGCAGTCTACAATCGCTCTGCGCTGCTGGTAAACTGTGGATAACATGTTTAATGTCGAATTCCATCGTGTGGGCACGTCACACAACATTCGGTGAGCGAGCAGTTGTAGGCGGCGCTGCGCTGCCCTGAGAGTGGCAGCATCTGTGGTGGACTTGCGGAAATGCGCACAGATGCGGCGCACCTTGGTGAGCAAATCAGACAGATTGGGGTATGTCTTGAGGAACCGCTGAACTATGAGATTGAACACGTGGGCCAGGCATGGCACATGTGTCCGTCTGCCGAGTTGAAGAGCCACCACCAGGTTACGCCCGTTGTCACACAAAACCATGCCTGGCTTGAGGTTCAGCAGTGCCAGCCACAGATCAGTCTGCGCAGTGATGCCCTGTAACAGCTCTTGGGTGGTGTGCCTTTTGTCACCTAAGCTCAGCAGTTTGACCACCGCCTGCTGGCGCTTACCCACGGCACTGCTGCTGCGCCTAGAGCTACCGACTGAAGGTGCCATGCCCATGGATGGTAATTCGGTGGAGGAGGAGGAGGGGTCGGAGGAGGAGGCATAGTACGTCTGAGAGACCGTGACCGAGGTAGGCCCCGCAATCCTCGGTGTGGGCAGTACATGAGCGGCCCCAGGGTCAGACTCGGTCCGAGCCTCCACCAAGTTAACCCAATGTGCCGTCAGTGAGATATAGTGTCCCTGTCCAGCAGCACTTGTCCACATGTCCGTGGTTAGGTGGACCTTCTCAGAAACAGCGTTGGTAAGGGCACGGATGATGTTCTGTGACACGTGCTGGTATAGGGCTGGGACGGCACATCGGGAAAAATAGTGGTGGCTGGGGACCGAATACCGAGGGGCAGCCACCGCCATGAGATTGCGAAAGGCCTCGGTCTCTACCAGCCTATAGGGCAGCATCTCCAGGCTCAGCAATTTGGAGATGTGGATGTCGAGGGCTTGGGCATGTGGGTGGGTGGAACTGTATTTCCTCTTGCGCTCCAGCGTCTGCTGTAAAGACAGCTGAACGCTGCGCTGGGACACATTGGTGGACGCTGTGGAGGATCGTGGAGGCGAAGGTGTGGTTTTCCGGCAGGAGGCGCTCGTGCCGGGGTCCTGGGCAGGAGGTTGACTAGCAGAGGCAGTGAGTGACACAGGGGAAGGAGCAGTGGTGTGTCCCGCAGGAGGTGAACGGCCTTGGTTCCATTGAGTGGGGTGTTTAGCACTCATATGCCTGCGCATGCTGGTGGTGGTTAGGCTAGTAGTGGTGGCACCCCTGCTGATCCTGGTGTGGCACAGGTTGCACACCACAGTCCGTCGGTCATCCTCACTTTCTTTAGAGAACCTCCAGACTTGCGAACAACTAGGCCTCGCCATGGGAGCTTCATTACGTGAAACAGTTGCTGCTGATGCACCAGCTCTGGCCCTGCTTCTCCCTCTGGCCACACCACTGCCTCTTACAACCTGTTCTGGTGCAGCACTCGCCTCCGCCTCAGAAGCACTGTCTTCACTTGGCTTATCAACCCAGCTTGGGTCAGTCACCTTGTCATCCTTCGATTCCTCTGTCTGCTCCCCCCTCGGACTTCCTGCCCTGTCAACAACTTCACCACTGTCTGACAACCGTGTCTCCTCATTGTCCGACACCTCTTTACACACTTCTTCCACTAAGTCAACATTGTCATCATCATCATCACCCACATACTGCGACAGTTGGAAAACTTGAGCATTGGGAAAGAGGTCAGCAGCAACCTGAGAAGTGGTTTGTGACTCTGGGAAGGGTCCAGAAAACAGTTCCTGAGAGTATGCCGGATCGCATTCCAAATTTTCCTGGAAGGGGGCAGACTGGGGGGAAGGAGGTTGAGGTGGAGGTGCCAGAGGAGTGCTCCCATGGGTAACGTGGGTGGACTGCGTGGAAGACTGACTGGTGGACAAATTACTTGAAGCATTGTCCGCAATCCACGACATCAGCTGTTCGCACTGTTGTGGTTTCAACAGTCCTCTACCACGTGTCCCTGTAAGTTGAGACATGAAGCTAGGGAGTGTAGCTCTGCAGCGTTCCCCTGCTCCCTCATCAGCAGGTACTGTCTCACCCTGCCCAGAACCATGGCCTCTGCCCCCTGCAGTAATTGAATGCCCACGCCCACGCCCTCGTCCTCGACCCTTAGCCCTGGGGATCAACATTTTCTGTATATAAGTGTATTATATAAAACAAAAAAATAAATGGGCCTGCTGTACTGAAACCCACAAACTTGCTCAATCTGAACAAGAAAATATGTAGGTGGATAAGTTAGAGCTAAATTACGTATGTTATTACGTACCATGCAGTATGGAGCAATTGCACTGAAACTATTAGATTAGGCAGACTTGGTCTGCTTAAGTGCAACCCAGACAAATGTCGCACAGAGATTTTTGTAATGTAGCTGTATCAGTGAGAGCAAAAGACCTTTTTTAATTAAGTGACGTACAGAATAGGTCACCTGGACAGAAAATACGGATTGTGCTTTGTATATAGGTGGATAAGTTAGAGCAAAATTACGTATTTTATTACGTACCGTGCAGTATGGAGCAATTACACTGAAACTTTTAGATTAGGCAGACTTGGTCTGCTTAAGTGTAACCCAGACAAATGTCGCACAGACATTTTTGTAATGTAGCTGTATAAATGAGAGCAAAAGTCCTTTTTTAATTAATTGACGTACAGAATGTGTCACCTGGACAGAAAATACGGATTGTGGTTTGTGGTGACTGGACAGCTGAACTGTGACACACAGAATGGTTCCACAAAGCTGTATGAAATGGATTTGTATCACTGAGATAAAACAACAAAAAAAACATTTTTTTTATTTTTTTAATATTTTTTTTTTATATATATATTTTTTTAACGTGACGTGCAGAAACTATCAGAGAGCAAACTCAGCCCCTGCTGACTGTGGCTATTTTGACTGCAACCCAGACAAATGTCGCACAGAGATTTTTGTAATGTAGCTGTATCAGTGAAAGCAAAAGACCGTATTTGATTACATGACGTACAGTATGGGTCACCTGGACAGAAAATACGGATTGTGATTTGTGGTGAGTGGACAGCTGAACTGTGACACACACTGCTGTATGAAATGGATTTGTATCACTAAGATAAAACAATTAAACAAAAAAGGGTTATATATGGCGATAGCTGCACTACTAGTGCCAGCCAGCCCAGCCAGGAGACAAAAAAAAATGCCTTGTAGCCCTTAGAAGGGCTGTTGGGTTCTTTTGAGATCACTCCTTCCTAACAGAGAACTAAATCCAGGCCCTAACACTCTCCCTGAAACACAGTAGCTCTGTCCCTAGTATATTCCAGGGTCACCTGATCAGGCCAGCCAACCCCTGCTATCGACATGTAAGGGCCCCAAGTGATGCTGGGTGTACCGCAGAGACTCCTGGTTTGTGATTGGCTGGGTTTATAGGCGGCAAAAATTCAAAATGCGGGAGATGCCATTTCCTCGAGCATGGCGAGATACTCGTCCGAGCAGCGAGCACTTACGAGTACCGTAATACTTGAACGAGCACCAAGCTCGGACGAGCATGCTCGCTCATCTCTAGTCATCATTAATTCCACATCCAGATCAAGGTGCCACAAAGCGGTACACCAGGTGGAGGTAATTTATATTCTAATTGTTTTGGACTCCATCACTAACAAGTTCCCAAGAGACGCTCCACAGCCCCTGAGGAAATTTGCTCCATGATAAGTGCACTATTATCCCTAAATCTGAGTCACACATTACCCTTCCGGAGTGTGAACTTAATTCTTAAACTGTACCCAAAGCCTGGCTGTCTTCTTAGAGACTTTGTATTGGAAATGAGAGACCCAGCCTTCTTTGAAAAGACTACCATACCTATCATTTTGTAAGCCATCTCTGTGTGCATAATCTGTACAATAAGGAGGATTCAAGAATAAAGTAAAAGTTCCCCTGTTTACATCATAAACTGTCTCCTCTTCACTCCTACTCCAAAAGTTCGTGTCTACTTAAGACACTGGCGTCACGAATATCCAGGACCCAGCCGACCGACACTATAAAAGTTAACATCAAGGGCACCTCGCCTCACCATCCGGCGGAGGTCCTGAGTATAGAGTGTGCGCCGAGGTAAGTAGTGTCCCCCCCTCCATCCACTGCACACCGGCCCAGGCAAGATCATCAAATCATGAGTAACCATCGGCAACACCACACCTGTGACACAATAACCATCATATCTCACAAGCCCTGTGGCTGGCCTGTTGCACTTGCAATGTACTTATGTTTCTTCCTAGAGAGAAAAGCTATACTGCATTTCTGACACAAGGTGCAAGTGAGAGATTACCGGCTATGCGAGAGCAAGACACAGACGCCGGGCCCCGTCAATAAAGAAGAGGGATGGAATTTTGGTCCCCCAGGGGCTAGGACATGCCATTCATACTCCAAACATCAAATTTGCATTAGCAAAGCAGAGGCATGTTTTAAACTGTATTTGATCCCTGCTTGGAACTGTGATTAGCTTATTTGACATACACAAGATGACAAACTCCCTTTAATAATGAGCATCCCAGTCTTTTGGCTATAACCGTTTTGATATTTGTTCATACGCATTATTTCAGTGCATATTTATTCCCAAAAACTCACTGAAACTGCACTAACACCACCTTGAATTGTTTTCAATGGGAGGCCCACCACAGTTCATGCAGCTGAGGATTTTTGCTATGCAGTTTTCAAGACCATGCCACAAATGTACAGGTCCATTCTTGGCTCGGTTACGATATGGACCCTTCAGAAAGCCATAGAGGGAGACTGCTCGTGGTTTAGCTCCATCTGTGGAGCTAAACCAAGAGCAGGTCCACACTATTCAAAAAGTTAACCCAAGGCAGAACTGCAGTGGTTTCTGCCATAGGATATGCAGTAGATTACATTTACGTCCTCCCCCCAACTTTTTATTTTATAGTTTTTGTCCCATAAGGTCATACCTTAAAGGGGTTGTCTCACGAAAAATATTCTATAGTTTCAAACCAGCACTGGATATGAATACTTGTAATTGCATGTAATTAAAAATGGAGTATAGATGGTGAGTTATTCAATAAAATGTATCTGTATAGCGCTACCTGCCCTTCTTATTTCCTTGTCCTGCTCACTGAGAAGGCCGCACATTCTCAGTTTAATCCTTCATCTGCCTCCTGAGCTGTGATAGGGAGAACATGGACAGACCCCCTTAGCTACAGTAGAAAAGGCACTCCCCTTGAGCTTTCAGCTTGATCTAAATCTAGCAGAGCAGTGAGTGTGGAGATCTCTGGATCCATGTGAGGTACAGAGCTGGTTCTAGCTTTGTTAGAAAGATTGTCATGTACTATATGATGTCTGATTTTTATTTTTTACATTAGTCATGGGATAACCCCTTTAAGGTCAAGTCCTTTGGGAAACAATTACCTTTACGTTTACTTTTTTATAACCATAGTAGCCCCAGTTACAGGGAGAATATACTCTCTAGAGAGGTTGAACAAGACTGTACAGCCTCACTGCTAAGACACGGTATCTCACAGACTCCTGACCCGTGGTGATCACAAGACCCCTGGGAAAGAATAGAAATCGGCATTTCAACTTTCTGATATCTATACATAGATATGTGTATAGAACAATGCGGAATGCAGGGACAGTGAAAATATGTGCCTATCTTCTCTTTGAGGTGCTCTGCAGTCACTGACAGCAGGCTCCCTGCTTTTGCAGATGCATGATTGGTGTGCAGCTGCAATCTCTTTAAGGACATTTAGAAATGTTCTTGCAGAGATACCTGCCAACTGTCTGGACATGTATAATCAATAGGTGGTTGACAAGCAGTTAAAAGGGCTGTCCAATCATGACATGTCTTATTCATTTTATGGATCATAAGAAATAAACCAGATTTGCCAATTACACTCTGTTATACAAAAAGAACTGGTAGAGTTATGCCTTTTTTCTAACATGGGTGTGGACCCACTGTGCCAACTAGCTAGTTTTGCTTTGGGGTAAATCTAAGGGCGTTGTCTGGGTGGTTCCCTGGTTACCTTTTAACCCCTGTACAGTGATCTGGACTTCACTGCAAGAAACCAACCAGGCCCCTATCTCCTAGAGTAGTCCTGGGGTAGTTGGCTGCTGACCCACAGGAGTCAGAGACACCAGTGCAAACACGAAGGACACAGGCAAAAGCATAGTCTGAATATAGTCCAATAGTCAGGGCACGCTGAGGTCAAAATCCCTATGTCGGGGCAGGCAGCAAGGAGCAGAATCATAAGAGAGACAAGGTTTGGTACACAGAAATTCAGATGAAATCACCTTCACTGGGTACTAACTAGCAGGAAACCTCAAAGCTCAGATGAGGAGGTGGATCCAGAGCCCAGCTAAATATGAGGCTGATCAGCAACTTAACCAGCACCTAGAAAGAGGCAGGAGAAAGGGATTAACTCTCCTAGTGCTGAAAGGAGTTCACTGAGTACTAGTCCCAGTACGTACAGGGAGAATGGAGTGAGGCCAGCGCTTGCCCGGGACAACGGGACAGTGGTGGACATGAGACACCAGCCTAACATTATTGTTGTGCCTTGCTTTAAACAACCACAGTTCTTATGATAGCCACACAAGTTGGTGCCCTCACTCTTTGTTTTGTATTGAATCCAGTGTACGACCTTGGTGGTTCTAAATCTTCTATGGTTGATTATTCTTTTTCTCTCAGGAGTATTCTCTCTGTTAAGTCACTCTTTGGCAGCTTTTCAGTCTCGACTAAGATTCACTAACCACTGGGGGCAGGCCAAGTCCATCATGCTGGTAATATAATCAGTTCTGCCAGTGTTAAAGGGGTTATCAGGAAATAATATTGAGGATCTATCCACAGGATAGGTCATTAATGTCACATCGACAGGTGTTCAAGTTCCAGCATCCTTGAAGATCAGCTGTTTCGGGAAGCTTGGAGCTTAGCAAAGATTATGTGAGTGCAGCAGCCTCCCGGGTGCTTACCAAGCACATCGCCGTACACTATATACCATCTGTGCTTAGTATTGCAGCTCAGCCCCATTGACTTAAATGGGGTTGAGCTGTAACTATATCATGTGACAGATGTACAGTCATGTCACATGGCCTAGGAAGAGGTACCTGGCCACTTCTAAAATCTGAACGTTGGGGGTCCCAGGTGTTGGACCCCTGCCAATCTGATATTGGTGACAAGTGGAAAGGTCATCAATATTAATTCCCCTTTTAACTATATATTGCCCATACATTGCTATTAGATATACATAGTGCGCAAACAATTTAGTACTTTAACAGTAAATCACAACATTTAACTCAGTAACACTAAATTAACCCTTAGCATCCTCTGGGGCACTGCAAACACAACTATTTTTCTTCCCTATGTTCATTGCGGAGGAGTAGACAATCTATTGCTGTTAGCTGCTCTGAAGTGAACAGAGGATCATTATGCAAAGAAGTGGCTGTGGGTAGAGTGACTGAGCATGTGTGAACAGCAGCATACAGCTTGTTAGATGTGCACATTGCTATACATTGTTATCACCAGATGACGTAATACTGTATAAGTAAATGCCATAACTCTTCACTGACTCATTTTTTTTAAATGCATGTACAGTAAATGGTGAATATGCTTCATTTCTTATAATCTATAAAATGAATGTCAGGTAATTGTAGGACAATCAGCTCATCTACTAGTTAATGTGTTTGTGCTCTCCTAGTCATAATCATCTACTTTCATACAGTTCACTAAAAAGTTCTAAGAAGTGACAGCCGCTTTAATATAAAGAAACCACAGATTATGGAATACTTTGCTAGTTATGTAAAATAGCTTTCTTCATCATGTTAAGTTATAATGTTCTGTGCTGTAATGTTTGTTTACCACACAGAAACTTCCAGTATAGTATGGTATTTACCCTAAAAAGTGATGGATTATCTAGAATGTTTAATTTCAAGAATCATTTGCTTAGATGGTAAGAAGATTTAATGAAGACAGAGGCTGCTAAATTTACGCATGTAATGTGACTTGAGCAGCTCCACCATAGAAGAGTCAGGTGGAAGAAAGTGAAATCTTATCAATATAAACATACTCTTCTCTCTCATTTATTCCACCCAACTCTCATCAATGTCATCCCAAATTACATTCGGATAAAATATTCCTTGCTTCACTGAACAGTTTTACCAGACATGATTGGTGTGGAGGATTAGACGAAAAACGCACAAATGATAAAGAAATGCCAAGTTTGATTAGTCTGGGCAAGGAAGTGCTGATGTGTACAAAATTTTAAGTTGCAACATTAAAACACACATTTTTTTTCAAGCGTTGGCATTAAACAGAAGTGCCATCTAAATAAAATAAACAGATTTTAATCTAGGGCTTCACATTAAAGAAATTAGTTTCTTTGCTGTATAGTTACATTGAAGTCTTACTGTTGACCATCTCAGTATTAAAAGCTGACGGGACTATCAGTGCAGAGCAAAGTGCTGTGCACACATAATTTTCTTGATGGAGATTACAAGTGCAGAAAACAGTCCAGGGGTTGGATACCTCTCTGACCAGATTGTGTTTAGCACAAGATCAAATGCTAAGTAGCTGATGTACTTGTAAAGTGCGAGTAAGGAAGAATGACTTGTTAACAGAAAAAAGTGGAGTAGGTGTGCAAGGTTGAATTGAAAAAAAAAGTTTAACTTTTCTTCCTAGCTTTAATATCAATTCCATACTATAACATGTTTTTTTGCTACAAAATAAATTCTAAGTTTGAAGACTCAATCAATCAAAAGATTAAAGGGATGTTTATAGTACTCTATAGACTGTTAATAAAACAGCTCGCATATGATTACAGATGAGACAATCGATTCAAAATTAATCAAATCATTTACAAATTTGCTAAACACTTTGGAGTCCAAATAGTAGATTCATTCAAAATGAATCACGCAAAATGGTGACTGAGCTTTATTACTACTGGGGGACTATGGGCAACATGATTACTAGTATGGGCACTATGCGGGTATTATTACTTTTGGGCCACAATGGTGGACATTATTACTATTGGGGGCACTGTAGGAGTTTTGTTACCACTAAGTGCACTCTGGCAGAGAATTATTACATTGGTGGGATTTTTGGTAGCACTATTACTTTGGGGAGCACCCTGGCAATGTATCAGCTTAGCATAACTATTTTTGGGGGAACTATGGTTACAGCACTGTTAGTGTAAGGGGCACTATTTGGTGAGCACAGTTGTTTTTGTGGTCACAGTGTGCCAATAAGTATTGAACAATCCACAACCTGTGTGGTTCTAGTATTTTTAGAAAGATTATCTGTTTCTGCAGTATAGTATTGGGGAGCACAGTATTGAGGGTGGCAGGATTGAGTGTTCAGAAGGTAGGGAGGATGATGGAAAGGTAGGAAACAGAGACACAAACTCTGCAGAGACAAGCGATGGCTAAAAGAAATCATCATGGCGGTCTGGTCTGAATGGAGTAGATGAGGAAAGAGAATGTCTACATCAGAGGAGAGATCACTGGGTGTAAGAGTTATGTGGTGCTGTATTACCCTGTATGTTTTTGTAGTGTTTTATGTAATGTTTTCCAAGTATGTATTTAACAGTAGGCTGGAGGGAATGGGTTAGGTTGAGAATTTGGTATGGAGGAGGGGTGTTGGGGTGCCATTTCAATTCTAACCTCAGGCAGCAGAAAGGCTAGGCGCCAAATGATCAAATCAAAAAGCCAATTCAATTGAACTATACTCTAAACTTTTTGGAAAATTCTCTCTACTTAGGATGAGTTTGTTGGGCAATTGAATGGCTTTTGAAATTCCCCTCAATTCTAGGGTCATAGGTATAAGTACAGGACTAGGATAGGAACCATGCAGAGGCATAGGTATAGGGTGTGTCCCAAGGCCGACACACATTTTATGAGGGTCCACAGGTTCTCTATGGGGTTCAGATCAGGTAAACAAGAGGGCCATGTCATTATTTTTTCTTCTTTTAGACCTTTACTGGCCAGCCACGCTGTGGAGTATTTGGATGAATGTGATGGAGCATTGTCCTGCATGAAAATCATGTTTTTTTTTAACGATACTGACTTCTTCCTGTACCACTGCTTGAAGAAGGTAACATAGTAACATAAAACCAAAAGACACTCAGTAGATATAACAAAATACGTAGTGCTGGAGACACCTCAAAATATGAACCAAAAAACTAAATGGGACTCCTAAAACATAAATTTAATAGATATGCAGTAAAAACCGCCAACAACGGTACTGGGTACATAGAAAAATTAGGGAAACCAAAGAACATGGGCCTGTAAAACCCTGGTCTGTCCCTATGCAGCCCTAGGGTAGGCCCTTTGCCCAGAGCAACCCCCAGATGGTAGGTGTGCCCTGTCCGCGTACCTATCCTGCAGACCCTGATGAAACCCTAAGGTTCTGCAGGACCCGAAGATAGATAATGGTAACCCCGATATGGTGACCCCAACGCGTTTCGCCCACGTCTGGGCTCCTCAGGGGGAAATATGAAGTAATCAAGGGGTATTTAGGCAAAATAACACCAACGGCACGCAAGTGTGATGATCCCAGCTGGGACCGATACCTGACACCACGGATGAAAGTTGCAGCCCATAAACGGAGCATTGGTGGCAGTGTGATACAGTCCTGTCCCAGGCAGCGGCGTGCTGAGTGCTCAGCACGCCGCTGCCTGGGACAGGACTGTATCACACTGCCACCAATGCTCCGTTTATGGGCTGCAACTTTCATCCGTGGTGTCAGGTATCGGTCCCAGCTGGGATCATCACACTTGCGTGCCGTTGGTGTTATTTTGCCTAAATACCCCTTGATTACTTCATATTTCCCCCTGAGGAGCCCAGACGTGGGCGAAACGCGTTGGGGTCACCATATCGGGGTTACCATTATCTATCTTCGGGTCCTGCAGAACCTTAGGGTTTCATCAGGGTCTGCAGGATAGGTACGCGGACAGGGCACCCCTACCATCTGGGGGTTGCTCTGGGCAAAGGGCCTACCCTAGGGCTGCATAGGGACAGACCAGGGTTTTACAGGCCCATGTTCTTTGGTTTCCCTAATTTTTCTATGTACCCAGTACCGTTGTTGGCGGTTTTTACTGCATATCTATTAAATTTATGTTTTAGGAGTCCCATTTAGTTTTTTGTAACATAGTAACATAGTAACATAGTTTATAAGGCCGAAAAAAGACATCTGTCCATCCAGTTCGGTCTGTTTTCCTACAAATTGATCCAGAGGAAGGCAAAAAAAACCCTGTGAGGTAGAAGCCAATTTTCCCCACTTTATGGAAAAAAATTCCTTCCCGACTCCAATCAGGCATTCAGAATTACTCCCTGGATCAACGACCCATCTCTAGTAACTATAACCTGTAATATTATTACACTCCAGAAATACATCCAGGCCCCTCTTGAACTCTTTTAGTGAACTTACCATCACCACCTCCTCAGGTAAAGGTGTCTTCCAGAAACTGGCAGTAGGTCTGGGAGTTGAGCTTCACTCTATCCTCAACCCGAAAAGGTACCACAAGTTCATCTTTGATGATACCAGCCAATACCTGTACCCCACCTCCACCTTGCTGGCGTCTGAGTCGGAGTGGAGCTCTCTGCCCTTTACTGATCCAGCCTCGGGCCCATCCATCTGGCCCATCAAGAGTCACTCTCATTTCATTAGTCCATAAAACCTTAGAAAAATCAGTCTTAAGATATTTCTTGGCCCAGTCTTGACGTTTTATCTTATGTTTCTTGTTCAAAGGTGGTCTTGTTCAAAGGTGGCCTTCCTTACCTTGGCCATGTCCCTGAGTATCGCACACCTTGTGCTTTTTGATACTCCAGTAACGTTGCAGCTCTGAAATATGGCAAAACTGGTGGCAAATGGCATCTTGGCAGCATCACGCTTGATTTTCGTCAATTCATGGGCAGTTATTTTGCGACTTTTTTTTCAACATGCTTCTTGCGACCCTGTTGGCTATTTGCCATGAAACGCTTGATTGTTCGGTGATCACGCTTCAAAAGTTTGGCAATTTCAAGACTGATGCATCCCTTTGCAAGACATCTCAAAATTTTGACTTTTCAGAGTCTGTCAAATCTCTCTTCTGACCCATTTTGCCAAAGGAAAGGAAGTTGCCTAATAATAATAATTAAGCACACCTTATATAGGGTGTTGACGTCATTAGACCACACCCCTCCTCATTACAAAGATGCACATCACCTGATTTACTTAATTGGTAGTTGGCTTTCAAGCCTATACAGCATGGAGTAGGACAACATGTATAAAAAGGATGATGTGATCAAAATACTCATTTGCCTAATAATTCTGCACACAGTGTAGTTAAGAACCAAGCACTTTTTTTGTTTAAAATGGATTTATAGAGAAACTTTTGTCAGTTTTTCAGTCGCTGTGTATCCCTGGCCCGAACTGTTGCTATTCCCTTTGTCAAAAGGATACGGTCAGTAAATTTTTGACAATTTTAGAATGTACAAGAACACATGGCTTTGACTAAGTTACTGGTGACAGTCAGATTCTCCAGAATTATCATTTCATGTGGAATAAAGGTATTTACTAGAACATACATCAGCAGAGCTGACTGATCCTTGGAATGTATTCTGCCTGTGACTGTGTTTGATCTGTACGTATTCACCTGTATAGTCTGCAGCGCAAAACTACTCTACAGACCTAGAGATATAGACTTGGTATCTTACCACTATATGGTCACTGTTATGGTGGTGTGATTGGTTAGATTGGTGTTTTGGGAGTGGTAGCATACACTTGTCACTGAATGAAAGAACTATGTCTGACCATGACTCTGTGATTAGGTGTTTATACCGTATGTCCTAGTTTATTTTCATTCTTATGTTAATGGTATGGTTTACATATTTAAGAGTGTGGCGATCAATTCTGGATAAGGCAGCTTCAACAGAGAATATAAGGGTAGAGTGGAAGGCATAGTAAAAAATGGAATTCACATTACAGGCAAATTAAAGAAAGGGGAAAAAATGTAAGAGACAGTGTGAAGGCTAGTTATCAGCATGGGGCCAAATCCTTAGTGTATCATTGTAAAGCTTCTGTTGCTAAATAAAGCATATTTAACCACTTCCAGGCTGTCCATAGACTTTAAATATCTGGGCAGTCTGCACATACCTCAGTAAAGACGTTTCTGATGGTTCTTGCACTGTTAGCATTTGCATGCTAATAATACAGTTGCAAGAGCAGCAGCCAACTGTCAGTGACATCTGGGATCTCCATAGAGAAGGCAGGGACTTTATTTTACCCATTCCTGTCATATTTAGAGATGAGCGAGCACTAAAATGCTCGGGTGCTCGTTATTCGAGTCGAACTTTTCCCGATGCTCGGGTGCCCGTTTCGAATAACGAACCCCATTGAAGTCAATGGGAGACTCGAGCATTTTTGCAGGGGACCAAGGCTCTGCCTAGGGAAGGCTGGGTGAAAACCTGGAAACCTCAGAAAATGATGGAAACACCACGGAAATGGACAGGAAACAGCAGGGGCAGCATGCATGGATGCCTCTGAGGCTGCCTAATCCCACCATTACCCCCAAATTCTCCTAGTGGGGCATGTGTGGTATCGATTCTTCTCAGTTTAAAATTGTATACGTCCCCTATCTTGGGACCATATATTTCATGGATTTTTCGAACACGGAAAAGGAAAAAGAGCTTACTCTGGCCAGGGGAGTGTCTTTCCTACTGCAGCTAAGGGGACATGTCCATGCTCTGCCTATCACAGGTCAGGAGGCAATTAAAAGAAGAACCAAAAAAAACATCAGTACAATATCTAATACGTCCCCTATCCTGGTAAATTGTTTGGAGAGAGGGCCTGTAGGTGGGGGGCAGGCTGGGGGGAAGGAGGTTGAGCTGGAAGAGTCAGAGGAGTGCCCCCTGGGCTAGCGTGTGTGGTGGTGACAACAGCCGGATGGATTTGGAAAAACTGTAGCATCAACCGGTACGGTATGTATTCTTCTGAGTTTAATACCGTATACGGCACCTATCCGGAAAAATAGTTTGGAGAGAGAGAAAGAGAGGAAAAAGACGTGCAGTATGGAGCAATTACACGGAAACTATTAGATTAGAAGTGGTCTGCTTAATTGCAACCCAGACAAATGAGAGAAAAGAGAGGAAAATGACGTATTTTTAAAAGTGACGTTCAGTGTAGATCAGGGGTGCACAACGTTTTCTGGGTGGGGGCCACATTGTCTGACTGAACCAACGTCAAGGGCCGAAAATAAAATTTAAAGGGGTATTAGCAACTGAAATACTGTATTTATGGCAGATTGAACACACAGTGTATACCATTAATGTCTAGTTACAGTTCCAGGAGTCCCATCTAATGGGAGAAATACATGAAAAATGCATGTGAGCAGCCACAAAACATGGACATACATGTCTGTTACCAGATGGATGGGGCCACACAGAATGGTATCAAGGGCGGCATGTGGCCCCCGGGCCGCAGGTTGTGCACCCCTGGTATAGATCAAGTGTGGTATGTGTTCTATGTATACTACTCAGTTTAATACCGTATATGGCAGCTATCCGGAAAAATAGTTTGGAGAGAGAGAAAGATAGGAAAAAGACGTAAATTGTTTGGAGAGAGGGCCTGTAGGTGGGGGGGCAGGCTGGGGGGAAGGAGGTTGAGCTGGAAGAGCCAGAGGAGTGCCCCCTGGGCTAGCGTGTGTGGTGGTGACAACAGCCGGATGTAGTTAGAATGACGACGCAGGACCCCAACTTAAAAATTTAGCATCAACCGGTACAGTCGTAAATTATGAGATTGATCAAGTGTGGTATGTCTTCTATGTATACTACTCAGTTTAATACCGTATATGGCAGCTATCCGGAAAAATAGTTTGGAGAGAGAGAAAGATAGGAAAAAGACGTAAATTGTTTGGAGAGAGGGCCTGTAGGTGGGGGGGCAGGCTGGGGGGAAGAAGGTTGAGCTGGAAGAGCCAGAGGAGTGCCCCCTGGGCTAGCATGTGTGGTGGTGACAACAGCCGGATGTAGTTAGAATGACGACATAGGACCCCAACTTAAAAATTTAGCATCAACCGGTACAATTGTCAATTATGAGCTCGATCAAGTGTGGCATGACTTTTTAGATGGAGATTGCATGTGGTCACGTACTCCCTGGAACCCCATAGTCACCCCTTCTCTGATGTGCTACCCCAGAACATTCTCTGCCCCAATTCGCAAGACCTTTTGCAGTCTCCGTGTGCTGACAGTGGGGATTTACCAGTGTTGTTTGAGGAGATGGTGGACAATGGCGAGACACAGGTGTCGGGGGGTGAGGTAGTTGTATGGGAAGCAAGTTACAGTGGGGACTCCTTGGGGGGACTTTCTCATGATGGAACAGATTCAACTTGGGTGGATCAGGCACAGGAACAGATCAATTTTTTTTTTTGTGTTTATTTAACTTTTATTTAGCACAAATAACCACAGAGATATTTATTCGTTATCTTCACTGCGCTGTCTGGCGTTGGGGTTCGTCACTTTGATGGCGAGCTGTGCCGCTCTCTCCACAATGGTCTTTCGGTTCTTTGAGGAGACGTTGTGGGCGATTTCTGCACAGAAGGACTTGTTGCTCATCAACACAACCTCGAGCTCCTTGACATTGTGTACCAAGAATTTGCGGAACCCTGTGGGCAGCATGTGTTTGGTCTTCTTGTTGCTACCATATCCAATGTTGGGCAATATAGATCCGCAGGTAATATTATTTTTCACACCTATCCCAAAAAAAAAATTTACGCAGTTTGCGCAAATAAAACTGGAAACTGGAACTGGAGAGAGGGCCTATAGGTGGACCTCCGGAAAAATTGTTTGGAGAGAGGGCCTGTAGGTGGACCTCCGGAAAAATTGTGAAAAATTGTTTGGAGAGAGGGCCTGTAGGTGGACCTCTGGAAAAATTGTTTGGAGAGAGGGCCTGTAGGTGGACCTCCGGAAAAATTGTTTGGAGAGAGGGCCTGTAGGTGGACCTCCGGAAAAATTGTTTGGAGAGAGGGCCTGTAGGTGGACCTCCGAAAAAATTGTTTGAAGAGAGGGCCTGTAGGTGGGCCTCCGGAAAAATTGTTTAGAGAGAGGGCCTGTAGGTGGACCTCCGGAAAAATTGTTTGAAGAGAGGGCCTGTAGGTGGACCTCCGGAAAAATTGTTTGGAGAGAGGGCCTGTAGGTGGACCTCCAGAAAAATTGTTTGGAGAGAGGGCCTGTAGGTGGACCTCCGGAAAAATTGTTTGGAGAGAGGGCCTGTAGGTGGACTTCCGGAAAAATTGTTTGGAGAGAGGGCCTGTAGGTGGAACTCCGGAAAAATTGTTTGGAGAGAGAGCCTGTAGGTGGACATCTTGTCTGATGTATGCAGTCCTGGAACAACCGTTTAAGGGTGCATATATTTGTTAAAAATGTGAGCAAATTGTCCGCTTGGAATCGCACATCGTGTATCTAAGCGGGCGAATTTCAACGCTGAGAAGCACTGACAATTTGGAAAAGAGTTTGCTGCTCAGTGAGAAAGCACTCTATGGGGTAGATGTGGGGGAGGGGGGTAGTGAGGAGGCCCAGGAAAGTGAGGTAGCTAGCTGGGTAACAGTTAGAAAGCGGGTTAGAGGGAAAAGTGCCAGGGAGGCTAGCCCTGATCTGACACACCCCAACAAGTTTGCAAGTTTGGCAGATGAGGGGGATGTTACTTCAGGGAGAGCACTGCTGCAGCCGGACACTTCCTCTGCCAGTCAGGGGAATGTCAGCTCCAGTAAGCAGGGGGCCAGGAGAGCAGGGCAGGCCAGACAGGTGCTGGTAGTGGGCGACTCCATTATTAGGGGTACTGAGAGGGCAATCTGTCACAAAGACCGGGATCGTCGGATGGTGTGCTGCCTTCCAGGCGCTCGAGTTCGGCACATCGTGGATCGGGTTGACAGATTACTGTCCTCTCTGACCCAGGAAGAGGTGCAGCAACATCTTAAAAATATTAAAATAGACAAATCACCAGGACCGGATGGCATACACCCCCGTATCCTAAGAGAATTAAGTAATGTAATCGACAGACCCTTATTTCTGATATTTAAGGACTCTATACTGACGGGGAGTGTTCCACAGGATTGGCACATAGCAAATGTGGTGCCAATATTCTAAAAGGGTCCAAAAACAGAGCCTGGAAACTATAGGCCGGTAAGTTTAACTTCTGTTGTGGGTAAACTGTTTGAAGGTTTTCTGAGAGATGCTATCTTGGAGTACCTCAATGAAAATAAGCAAATAACTCCATATCAGCATGGCTTCATGAGGGATCGGTCATGTCAAACCAATTTAATCAGTTTCTATGAGGAGGTAAGTTCTAGACTTGACCGCGGCGACTCAATGGATGTCATATATTTGGACTTCTCCAAAGCGTTTGACACGGTACCACATAAAAGGTTAGTATACAAAATGAGAATGCTTGGCCTGGGAGAAAATGTCTGTATGTGGGTAAGTAACTGGCTTAGTGATAGAAAACAGAGGGTGGTTATTAACGGTACATACTCAGATTGGGTCACTGTCACTAGTGGGGTACCACAGGGGTCTGTATTGGGTCCTATTCTCTTCAATATATTTATTAATGATCTTGTAGAAAGCTTGCACAGTAAAATATCAATTTTTGCAGATGACACTAAACTGTGTAAAGTAATTAACACAGAGGAGGACAGTGCACTGCTACAGCAGGATCTGGATAGACTGGAGGCTTGGGCAGAAAAGTGGCAGATGAGGTTTAACACTGACAAATGTAAGGTTATGCATATGGGAAGGAATAATGCAAGTCACCAGTACATACTAAATGGTAAAGCATTGGGTAACTCTGACATGGAAAAGGACCTAGGAATTTTAGTGAACAGCAAACTAAGCTGCAGAAACCAGTGTCAGACAGCTGCTGCCAAGGCCAATAAGATAATGGGTTGCATCAAAAGAGGCATAGATGCCCGTGATGAGAACATAGTCCTGCCACTTTACAAATCACTAGTCAGACCACATATGGAGTACTGTGTACAGTTCTGGGCTCCTGTGAACAAGGCAGACATAGCAGAGCTGGAGAGGGTTCAGAGGAGGGCAACTAAAGTAATAACTGGAATGGGTGGACTACAGTACCCAGAAAGATTATCAAAATTAGGGTTATTCACTTTAGAAAAAAGACGACTGAGGGGAGATCTAATAACTATGTATAAATATATCAGAGGTCAGTACAGAGATCTCTCCCATCATCTATTTATCCCGAGGACTGTGACTGTGACGAGGGGACATCCTCTGCGTCTGGAGGAAAGAAGGTTTGTACATAAACATAGAAGAGGATTATTTACGGTAAGAGCAGTGAGACTATGGAACTCTCTGCCTGAGGAGGTGGTGATGGTAAGTTCACTAAGAGAGTTCAAGAAGGGCCTGGATGTATTTCTGGAGGGTAATAATATTACAGGTTATAGTTACTAGAGATGGGTCGTTGATCCAGGGAGTTATTCTGATTGCCTGACTGGAGTCGGGAAGGAATTTTTCCCCCTAAAGTGAGGAAAATTGGCTTCTACCTCAAAGGGTTTTTTGCCTTCCCCTGGATCAACTTGTAGGAAAACAGGCTGAACTGGATGGACAGATGTCTTTTTTCGGCCTTACAAACTATGAGAGAGGGCCTGTAGGTGGACCTCCGGAAAAATTGTTTGGAGAGAGGGCCTGTAGGTGGACCTCCGGAAAAATTGTTTGGATAGAGGGCCTGTAGGTGGACCTCCGGAAAAATTGTTTGAAGAGAGGGCCTGTAGGTGGACCTCCGGAAAAATTGTTTGAAGAGAGGACCTGTAGGGGGCCCTGCTGAAAAATTGTTGTAAAAGAGTGCCAGTTGGACCTCTGAAAAATGGCGTTTTTTTTGGTCAGCGTTAGGCAAAGACGATATGGAGGAGAAGGAGGAGTAGGAGGAGTAGAGAAGAGGAATCGGATACATAAGTAATGTTAATCTTTAGCTGCTTTCCCCCGAAGGAGATTTGAATTCCGGTGAAATCCAGGCTTTGTTCATTTTAATAAGCGTCAGCCTGTCAGCGCTGTCAGTTGACAGGCGTGTATGCTTATCGGTGATGACGCCACCAGCTGCACTGAATACCCGCTCTGACAGCACGCTAGCGGCAGGGCAGGCCAGCACCTCCAAGGCGTACAGCGCCAGTTCAGGCCACGTGTCAAGCTTTGAAACCCAGTAGTTGTATGGAGCAGAGTGATCGCTACGGACGTTGGTATGGTCAGCTAGGTACTCCCTCACCATCTTTCTGTACAGCTCCCCCCTACTCTGCCTAGACTGGGGACAGGTGACAGTGTCTTGCTGGGGTGACATAAAACTGGCAAAGGCCTTGGAGAGCGTTCCCCTGCCAGTGCTGGACAGGCTGCCTGCTTGGCTCCTCTCCCCCGCTACTTGGCCCACAGAACCATGCCCTCTGCCGCTAGCGGCGTCAGATGGGAAGAATTGTTTCAGCTTGTGTACCAGGGCCTGTTGATATCTATTCACTCTCATACTCCTTTCCTCTGCAGGGATGAGAGTGGAAAGGTTCTGCTTGTACCGTGGGTCCAGGAAAGTGAACACC
Source organism: Rhinella marina (assembly GCA_900303285.1). Taxonomy (NCBI): domain Eukaryota; kingdom Metazoa; phylum Chordata; class Amphibia; order Anura; family Bufonidae; genus Rhinella; species Rhinella marina. The sequence goes on from ONZH01011125.1 coordinate 26,081, forward strand.
CAGTAATCGGTGTTTGAAAAAATTCTTCTAACGCGAGGGTCACGGGATAGGCAGCCTAACATGAAGTCTGCCATGTGCGCCAGAGTCCCAACACGCAAGAATTCCCTCTCCTCACTGGCCTGAATCTCCATTTCCTCCTCCTCCTCCTCCTCCAAGTCCTCCTCTTCAGCCCATACACGCTCAAGAGTTAAGGAATGAGCACTGGTACCCTCTACTGTCTCGCCGACATTCTCCCCCTCTTCCTCCTCATCCTCATCCCCCTCCTCTGATACGCGCTGAGAAACAGACCGGAGGGTGCTCTGACTATCAAGCGACGTATCTTCTTCCACCGTCTCTTGTGACAAGCGCAAAGCTTCCGACTTGATGCTGAGCAGTGAGTTTTTCAACAGGCAAAGCAGCGGGATGGTGAGGCTGATAATGGCGGCATCTCCGCTGACCATCTGTGTTGACTCCTCAAAGTTGCTCAACACCTGGCAGATATCAGACATCCACGTCCACTCCTCATTGTAGACTTGAGGAATCTGACTGACCTGACTACCAGTTCTGGTGGAAGTTGACATCTGGCAGTCTACAATCGCTCTGCGCTGCTGGTAAACTCTGGATAACATGTTTAATGTCGAATTCCATCTCGTGGGCACGTCGCACAACAGTCGGTGAGCGGGCAGTTGTAGGCGGCGCTGCGCTGCCCTGAGAGTGGCAGCATCTGTGTTCGACTTGCGGAAATGCGCACAGATGCGGCGCACCTTGGTGAGCAAATCAGACAGATTGGGGTATGCCTTGAGGAACCGCTGAACTATGAGATTGAAACACGTGGGCCAGGCATGGCACATGTGTCAGTCTGCCGAGTTGCAGAGCCGCCACCAGGTTACGCCCGTTGTCACACACAACCATGCCTGGCTTGAGGTTCAGCGGTGCCAGCCACAGATCGGTCTGCGCCGTGATGCCCTGTAACAGCTCTTGGGCGGTGTGCCTTTTGTCACCTAAGCTCAGCAGTTTGAGCACCGCCTGCTGGCGCTTACCCACGGCACTGCTGCTGCGCCTAGAGCTACCGACTGAAGGAGCCGTGCCCACGGATGGTAATTCGGTGGAGGAGGAGGGTCGAAGGAGGAGGCATAGTACGTCTGAGAGATCGTGACCGAGGTAGGCCCCGCAATCCTCGGTGTGGGCAGTACATGAGCGGGCCCCAGGGTCAGTCTCGGTCCCAGCCTCCACCAAGTTAACCCAATGTGCCGTCAGTGAGATATAGTGTCCCTGCCCGGCAGCACTTGTCCACGTGTCCGTGGTTAGGTGGACCTTCTCAGAAACAGCGTTGGTCAGGGCACGGATAATGTTCTGTGACACGTGCTGGTGTAGGACTGGGACGGCACATCGGGAAAAATAGTGGCGGCTGGGGACCGAATACCGAGGGGCAGCCACCGCCATGGAGATTGTGAAAGGCCTCGGTCTCTACCAGCTTATAGGGCCGCATCTCCAGGCTAAACAATTTGGAGATGTGGACGTTGAGGGCTTGGGCATGTGGGTGGGTGGAACTGTATTTCCTCTTGTGCTCCAGCGTCTGCTGTAAAGACAGCTGAACGCTGCGCTGGGACACATTGGTGGACACTGTGGAGGATCGTGGAGGCGAAGGTGTGGTTTTCCGGTGGGAGGCGCTCGTGCCGGGGGTCCTGGGCAGGGGGTTGACTAGCAGAGGCAGCGAATGACGCAAGGGGTTGACTAACAGAGGCAGCGAGTGACACAGGGGAAGGAGCAGTGGTGTGTCCCGCAGGAGGTGGTGAACGGCCTTAGTTCCATTGAGTGGGGTGTTTAGCACTCATATGCCTGCGCATGCTGGTGGCGGTTAGGCTAGTAGTGGTGGCACCCCTGCTGATCCTGGTGTGGCACAGGTTGCACACCACAGTCCGTCGGTCATCCTCACTTTCTTTAAAGAACCTCCAGACTTGCGAACATGTAGGCCTCGCCACGGGAGCTTCACTACGTGAAAAAGTTGCTGCTGATGCACCAGCTCTGGCCCTGCTTCTCCCTCTGGCCCACACCACTGCCTCTTACAACCTGTTCTGGTGCAGCACTCGCCTCCGCCTCAGAAGCCTTCACTCGGCATATCAACCCAGCTTGGGTCAGTCACCTCGTCATCCTCTGATTCCTCAGTCTGCTCCCCCCTCGGACTTCCTGCCCTGACAACAACTTCACCACTGTCTGACAACTGCGTCTCCTCATCGTCCGACACCTCTTTACAAACTGCTTCCACTAAGTCAACATTGTCATCATCATCATCATCACCCACAGACTGCGACAGTTGGAAAACTTGGGCATCGGGAAAGAGGTCAGCAGCAATCTGAGAAGTGGTTTGTGACTCTGGGAAGGGTCCAGAAAACAGTTCCTGAGAGTATGCCGCGATCGCATTCCAAATTTTCCTGGGAGGAGGCAGACTGGGGGAAGTAGGTAGAGGTGAAGTAGCCAGAGGAGTGCTCCCTTGGGTAACGTGGGTGGACTGCGTGGAAGACTGACTGGTGGACAAATTACTTGAAGCATTGTCCGCAATCCACGACATCAGCTGTTCGCACTGTTTGTGGTTTCAACAGTCCTCTACCACGTGTCCCTGTAAGTTGAGACATGAAGCTAGGGAGTGTAGCTCTGCGGCGTTACCCTGCTCCCTCATCAGCAGGTACTGTCTCACCCTGCCCAGGACCACGGCCT
>ONZH01011126.1:0-38666 GCA_900303285.1 Rhinella marina
TGCAGTCTCCGGGTTATGAGAGTGGGGAGTTAGCAGTGGCGTCTGAGGAGCTGGTGGAAGATGACGACGAGACACTGTTGTCGGAAATAGTTGTCAGGGACGTCACTGTGGAGTCTGAGGAAGACCTGGGGGATGATGAGGGGACAGATCCTACTTGGGTGGATGAGGCAACTGGAGGCAGTGGTTCAGACTGTGAGACGACATCAGCACCACAAGCTGTTGAGAGAGCCAGAGGGCTGCGACGAGGGAGAAGCCAGGGCCGAGTCACTACTTCCCCAAGTGCTCCTAGAGGTCACGCTCCAGCCCGTACTATGCGCCACTCCTTAGTTTGGGAGTACTTTAAGGATGATGAGGCCGATCCTCGTTTGGCGGTGTGCAAGCTGTGCCACACGTCAATGAGCAGGGGTTCAAAACGCAACAACCTGACCACTAGTAGCCTGCGCAAACATTTGGAGAGAAAACACCCCACCAAATGGTTTGCACTTCTGTCAGCTGGTGACGTTGACACAGTTAGTCCAGCAACTGTGTCTCGTCCAAGCCAGGACGTTGCAGCCTCCAGCCCCGAAAGAACCCCTCCAGCTCCATCTCCCTCCCTCTCCTCCACTCATGTGTCCCAGTGCGGCGTTCAACTGTCTCTACCGCAGACATTTGAACGCAAGCGCAAGTACGCAGCCACCCACCCCCATGCGCAAGCTCTAAATGTGCACATCGCCAAGCTGATTAGTTTGGAAATGTTGCCGTACATGGTGTGGGGACAGACTCCTTCCACAACCTTATGGAGGCGGCAGCCCCCCATTACTCTGTCCCCAGCCAACACTATTTTGCCCGATGTGCCGTCCCCGCTATGCACTGGCATGTGTCTGAGAACATCACCCATGCTCTCAAAAACGCTGTTTGTGGTAAAGTCCACATGACCACAGATACGTGGACGAGTACCGGTGGCCAGGGACATTACATCTCCCTCACGGCACATTGGGTCAATCTGGTGAAGGCTGGGTCAGAGACCGATCGTGGGGCTGCACATGTGCTACCCACACCACGAATTGCGGGACATAGATCCGTCTGTGTGTCTCCGGCACATTATGCCTCCACCTCCTCCTCCTCCTCCAAAGTGGCAGTGATGCCCCAATCATCAAGTCTCATTTCCTCGATGGCCAGTAGTTTCAGCACTGTGGTAGGGAAGCGGCAGCAGGCAGTCCTGAAACTGCTGAGCCTGGGGGATAAGAGGCACATGGCTGAAGAGCTCTTACAGGGCATCAGGGGGCAGACCAATGTGTGGCTGGTGCCGCTGAACCTTCAGCCAGGAATGGTGGTCTGCAATAATGGGCGTAACCTGGTGGCGGCTCTGCATCTTGGTGGGCTGACTCACGTGCCATGCATGGCCCACGTGCTCAACTTGGTGGTCCAGCGGTTCCTCAAGACCTACCCCCAGTTGAGTGAGTTGCTCACCAAGGTGCGGCGCATATGCGCCCATTTTCGCAAGTCCACCACCGATGCCGCGACCCTCAGGACTGTGCAAGGGCGGCTACAACTCCCTGTTCACCGGCTGTGGTGTGACGTTCCCACGCGTTGGAATTCGACGTTACACATGCTAGCCAGGGTGTACCAACAACGCAGGGCAGTTGTAGACTGCCAGCTGATCCCCCGAGGTGGTAGTCAGGCCAGTCAGCTTCCTCATGTCTATGCTGAGGAATGGACGTGGATCGCTGGCATCTGCCAGGTCTTAGGTCCCTTTGAGGAGGCAACAGAGATGGTCAGTGGTGATGCACAGATCATCAGTGTCATCATCCCTCTGTTGTGCCTCATCCAGAACTCCTTGAGGAACCTAAGATCTGAGGATTCAGCAGTGTCACAGGAGGTGGGGAAAGACAGTGACACTGAGAGCACCCTGTTGTCAGTTTCGCAGCGCGAAACTGAGGAGGAGGAGGAGGCTGAGGAGGAGGAAGAAACTCTTGGGCACCATGCATCAGGGGGTGATTCCATGCTACCTGTTGAGCGGGTATGGGCTGAGGAGGATGAATTGGGGTCGGAGGAAGGGGGGGAGGAGGAGATGGAGAGTCCGCTAAGTGAGGAGGCTGAAGGCTTGCGTGTTGGCACAGTAGGGCACATGGCAAACTTTATGCTTGGCTGTCTTTGTCGTGATCCCCGGGTTAAGAGGATACTGTCCACCAATGACTATTGGGTGTACACCCTCCTTGACCCATGCTACAAAGACAACTTTGCCCAACTTATACCCGTGGAGGAAAGGAGCACCCGAGTCACTTTCTACCACAAGGCCCTGGTTCAGAAACTGCTACAGTCCTTTCCAGACCAGTCGAGCAACAGGGGGCAGACTGCAGTGGCTGAAGTTGGAGAGGAGAGGAGGGGGAAAGTCAGTGTAGGCGCCAAGGGCAGGGGTACACTATTCCATGCTTTTGCCAAGTTTCTTAAACCCCAGCAAGACAGTACGACACAGCCACAGGGCAGGCAGAGCAGGGCGGAACAGTACCGCAAGATGGTGAGGGAGTATGTCGCGGACCAGACCAACGTCCTGACCGATAACTCCACGCCATATAATTACTGGCTGGCCAAGCTGGACAGGTGGCCAGAACTTGCGCAGTACGCTCTTGAGGTGCTTGCCTGCCCTGCTGCAAGTGTACTGTCTGAAAGGGTTTTTAGTGCCGCCTGGGGTATCATTACGGACAAACGGACGCGCCTGTCCACCGACAACGCCGACATCCTCACGTTCATCAAGATGAACAGGTCATGGATATCCCCCCAGTTCTCATCCCCACCTCAGGCTACCTCCTAAATTGCTTGCTTTCCTCCTCCTCCTCTTCATCTGAGTTGCATATGCAACAATTTTTCAGGAAAGCCATCCGGCTTCCTACTAACAATTTTTCAGGAAAGTCATCCGTCTTTCTACTAACAATTTTTCAGGAAAGTCATCCGGCTTTCTAAAAACAATTTTTTAGGAGTCATGCGGCTTTGTAACTAAATTTTTAATGAAAGGCCATGGGGTTCTATACACACAGTGCTGACGGAAGCCCATCAGCCTTTCTAAACACAATTGAATCTGTCCCATCATGAGAAAGTCCCCCCAAGGAGACCCCACTGTAACTTGCTTCCCATACAACTACCTCACCCCCCGACACCTGTGTCTCGCCATTGTCCACCACCTCCTCAGACAACACTGGTAAATCCCCACTGTCAGCACACTGAGACTGCAAAAGGTCTTGCGAATTGGGGCAGAGAATGTTCTGGGGTAGCACATCAGAGAAGGGGTGACTATGGGGTTCCAGGGAGTACGTGACCACATGCAATCTCCATCCAAAAAGTCATACTGAGGCTCACCACCATGCTTTACACTGCAATCTTATTACTGAGACTCACCACCATGCTTTACACTGCAATCTTATTGAAAGACAGACAATCAGGGGTTCACCGCCAGGTTGTCAGGCAGCATTTTTAAGTGGGTCACCATTACCATGTCCCTGAAAATTGCCTTGGGGTCATCGCCAGACTATTTTTATGAAAGGCCATGGGGTTCTATACACACAGTGCTGACGGAAGCCCATTAGCCTTTCTAAACACAATTGAATTTGTCTCATCATGAGAAAGTCCCCCCAAGGAGACCCCACTGTAACTTGCTTCCCATACAACTACCTCACCCCCCGACACCTGTGTCTCGCCATTGTCCACCACCTCCTCAGACAACACTGGTAAATCCCCACTGTCAGCACACTGAGACTGCAAAAGGTCTTGCGAATTGGGGCAGAGAATGTTCTGGGCTAGCACATCAGAGAAGGGGTGACTATGGGGTTCCAGGGAGTACGTGACCACATGCAATCTCCATCTAAAAAGTCATACTGAGGCTCACCACCATGCTTTACACTGCAATCTTATTACTGAGGCTCACCACCATGCTTTACACTGCAATCTTATTGAAAGACAGACAATCAGGGGTTCACCGCCAGGTTGTCAGGCAGCATTTTTAAGTGGGTCACCATTACCGTGTCCCTGAAAATTGCCTTGGGGTCATCACCAGACTATTGGCCAGATGTAGAAAAAATGGTGCAATTAGGGAGCCTCAGAGGCATCCCTACATGCTGCCCCTGGTGTTTCCTATGCATTTCCAAGGTGTTTCCATCATTTTCTGAGGTTTTCAGATGTTGGGGCAAACTTGACTGTGCAGAACCTTTGGCCCTGCAAAAATATTCGGGTCTCCCATAGACTTTAATGGGATTCGTGATTCGGCCCGAACCCAGCAAAAAATTTGGGCCGAATTCCGAATCCCCAAATCTTTTAGGATTCGCTCAACTCTAGTAAGTATCTAAGCGACTTTAACAAGTAAATTGTGGTAGCTAGATGAGTGTGTCAGAGCATTTCTAAAACAAAGTCTCACTCACACGCTAAATGTCATCATGGAAAAAAATGTGCAATGAGCCTTTTTTTGGTCACTGTGTCCCCCCACAAAAAATGAAATAAAAACTGACCAAATAGTCATATATACCCCAAAATGGTACTTAAAAAAACTAAAGTTTACCCCACAAAAAACAAGCCCAAACAAGCCCACACACAGCTCTGTAACTTTAAAAAGTTAAAATGTAAAAATTGCTGATGCAAAGAAAAATTCTATTTTTTTCTTTTTAAAAGTAGCAAAACCTGTAAATCACTGTAATCATACAGACCCGCAGATAGAGATGAGCAAAGTTTACAAAAATTCGATCTGGCTGCTTCGCCCAATTTCAAAAAGAAATTTGCTTTGTAAAGAATTACTTCACTTACCGTCATTGAACCCTTTAGATGCCACATTCATTCTAACCTGTACTATGCCGTCTGATACCCTGTATTGTGTCCCCTTTCCATATCCTGTACTGTGCCCTCTTATATTCCACACTGTGCCCTTGGTCATATACTGTACTTTTTCCCCTTATACCCTGTTATCCACTCACTGTATGGTGGTGTTATCCTGTCACTGTATGGTGGTGTTATGCAGTCACTGTATGGCGGTATTGTCTGATTATTGTATGGCGGTGTTATCTGGTGACTGTATGGTGGTGTTATCACGTGACTGTACGGCGGCTTATCCAGGTACGTACTTTATGGCAGCATTATCCAGTCACTATATGGTGTTGCTATTCAGCTACTATATGGTGATGCTATCCAGTCACATTATCCAGTTACCGTATGGCGGTGTTATCCACTCACAGTACGGTGGTGCTATTCAGTTACTGTATGGTGGTGCTATCAAGTCACTGTATGGTTGCGTTATCCAGTCACTGTATGGTGGTGTTATACAGTCACTGTATGGAGGTGTTATCCAGTCACTGTATGGTGGTGCTATCCAGTTAGTGTATGGCAGCATTATCCTGTCACTGTATGATGGTGCTATCCAGTTACTTTATGGCAGTGATATCCAGTCACTGTATGGTCGTAAATGGTACAAGCTATTGCCCAGTATGGCAGTATTATTTTGTCTCTGTATGTTAGTAATATAAAGTCACTAAATGTATTATTATTTGGGGTAGGGCTAATATATTTATACTGTATGGTAGCCTCCCCCCTTTGCCCTGCTTCTTCGCGGTGTATTGGTGCTTATTTTGGCACACTAAGGTTCACATGACGTTTTTGCCATCCGTTTAAAGAAGTTGTCTGGTCTTTTTAATACTGATGACTTATTCTCAGGATAGGTCATTAATATTAGACTGCCGGGGGTCTGACACCAGGGACCCCCGCCGATCAGCTGTATGGGGGGATGGCATACGCAGTCCCATAGACATACAGCGGTGAACAGGAAGAGAGACAGGAGATGACACGTGCACACTGCACGTGCTGTCTCCCAGTACAGCTAATCGGCAGGGGTCCCGAGTGTCGGACGCCCGCCGATCTGATGTTGATGATCTATCATGAGGATAGGTCATCAATATAAAAAATCCCGGACATCCCCTTTTACGTATACAAAAAAAATACACGTTAATGGATGCCTCAGACATTAATTTTAATTGTACATTGCTTTGCTTTTGTGTACAGTGCTTTGTTTTTGTGTTATGGGTTATTTGGTTCTGGTGCTGTATTTATGTAATGAGCTTGGTTCTGTGCTGTATTTATGTTATGAGCTTGGATCTGGTGCTATATTTTTGGGCTGAGCGTGGATTTGGTCCTGCATTTATGTCATGAGCTTGTTTCTGGTGCTGTATTTATGTAATGAGCTTAGTTCTAGTGCTGGATATATGTATATATGGTTGATTCTGGTGTTGTATTTATGTAATGAGCTTGGCTCTGGTGCTGCATTTATGTAATGAGCTTAGTTCTGGTGCTGAATATATGTATATATGTTTGGTTCTGGTGCTGTATTTATATAATTAGCTAGTTTGCTAGTTTCTGGTGCTGTATTTATGTAGTCAGCTTGATTCTGGCATTGTATGTTTATAATGAGTTTTTTCTGGTACTTTATTTATGCAATGGGCTTGGTTTTGGTGTTGTATTTATGTACTGAGCTTGGTTTTGTATTTATGTACGGAGCTTATTTCTGGCAGTATATTTATACAATAAGCTTGGCTCTGATACTGTATTTTTCTGATACTGTATGTTAAATAGCATTAACTGCTGTGGGATTTCAGAAAATAGGTGAGCCAATGCTTAGCCATTTTCATAACTCACATAGCGGTGAATGGGTGGATGGTCGCACATGTGTGGCTTGCTTTAAATTCACTTTGGGGCCACCATTGTTGAGATAGGAAAGGGACTTCCAGAAGTGGGGCCTGCACCTGTCGGACATTTATGGTATACCCCTTTAAGCATTCGCTATAAATTCTTTTCACCATAAAGTTCCATTTTTAGGTTGTTGCTACTAATTTAGTGTAATCCCTATAATGTGGGGGGGAGTGTGGGGGGGAGTGGGAGTAGAAAGACTTTCCGCACAGGATGCCATGTAACCTAACCCTGACAGTTATACCACTACTGGTCAAGCATTGATGGCTAGAAACAAGGACAGGCTACAAATATATTAGTGCTGAAATACAACTTGAACAAAAAAGTTTACCTTTTTTTTTACAAGATCTTACAATTATTTAATGGTTAGAACTAGAGATGAGCGAGCAGTGCTCGTTACAAGCACTGTAGCGCTCGGCTCCCGTGTGAAATGCCCGCAGGCATTGCGGATCCGTCCTCAGCTGCATGTAAGTCAATGAGGACGGATCGTTTGGTATGACACTAATACCAAACGGTTCCGTCCTCCTCACTCGACTGAAAGTCAGTGGGGACGGATCCGTCCTCATTGACTTACATGCAGCTGAGGACGAATCCGCAATGCCTGCGGGCATTTGTCCGCACGGGAGACGAGCAATACAGTGCTCGTAACGAGCACTGCTCGCTCATTTCTAGTTAGAACTTAACATTTCATTCAGTCTTCCTCTTTTTAACTGTAAAAGAAAATAAAAGATAAACCTAATAAAAAAAGGAATCACAACTCATTAAAACTCCCTTTTAATAAACTGACCAAGGGAGCTATACAAGAATACCATTACAAATAACATGTGTCTCGGAGCAAGGGAAGTAATTACAACTTGTTTTACTTGTGATAAAATGTGACACCTACAATCCTGGAAAATTTATTAGGTAATCCCATCCATAAAATTATTCTATGCTGCTTTTGTATTTGCTTATTATATGTAAACCCTGAAAGACTTGACTCAGGTACGGGGCCAGTTTTAGACAAAATGTGGCCCTGGGAACGATTAAAATTGGGGCCCCAAATGTTTAATTTTTATATAAACAATATAATCGCATACAATCATTTCAAAATACAGTATTCAGAGACCTGCAGAGCTGATTTCTAGGGATTCCAGGGGCATTTCTCAGGTTGCAAGGTATATATCTTCCTCCGACATAAAAACGTTTTAATATATACTTATCAAATAATACTAGGATCAAATATTACCACCATATAGTGATTAAATATTATCTCCTTAACCTCTTAGTGACCACCAATATGCCTTTTTATGGTGATCACTAAGGGGCTTTAGGCTCGGCCTCAACCTTTTCATGGTGGCCCAGTCTAAGCGCTGAACAGTACCCCATGCCGCGGAGAGCACAGGATTGGCTCTCACATGAGAATCATGCTCCTGCTCTAACAGCTCGGACCAGCAGGAGTGCCGATCCGAGCTGCTTAACCCCTTACATGCTGCGGGCAATGGCACCCGCCTCATGTAGGCGATGACAGAGGGAGCAAACTACCTCTGTCTCCCATCAGCACCCCACAAATGTGATCGCAGGGTGCTGATGTGTGTATATGCAGGCTGGGACCTGGTGTAGGCCCTAAGCCAAGCCTACTGTCTTGAGTGTTCTCCAGAAGGATGAGCCTCTGTGGTGCAGCCTGTGAGTCATGGTCAGTATAGCACAGACATTAAAAGGTTAAAAAAGTAAAAGAAAAAATATTAAATAAAAAAATTCCAATTCAAAAATATGTCTTTTTTCCCATTGAAAATACACTTTGCAATGAAAAAAATAACAAAAATAAAATCCCTACCCCACACGATTGGTATTTCCGCGTCTGTAATGACCCACACTGTACAAATATCAGGTAAATTATCCCCTATGGTGAACGCCATAACAAATAACCAAGAAAATATACCAGAATTGTTAATTTATCCTTAGTTGCCACGGAAAAAATGTAATGACAATTGATCAAAAAGTGGTATTTACCCCAAAATGATACCAATGAAAACTACAAGTCGTACCTCAAAAATTAAGCCCCCACACAACTCTATAGAAAGAAAAATAAAAAAAAAGTTATGGGTCTTGGGATGCAGTGATGCAGCGATGCAAAAATATTTTCTTTAAAAAGGGGAGGGGGGTTATTGCACAAAAGTAGTAAAACGTAAAAAAAACAAAACATGTATTTGTGGCGATGATGAAAAAAGGAAGAAAAATGCTTGGTCAGTAAGGTCCAAAACTAATGTATAAATATTACTGAAAAAAATGCACTAGAGATGAGCGAAGCTCTTGAGATTCAGTTTGTTTCAGAGTCTCCAAATTTTTTTAAAAGTTTGGTTTGGAGCTGAATTGAAGAGGCCACAAAATTTGTCAGTAGAGACAACTGCAGGATGACCAACCTCATCCCCCTCCTATTTATCTTTTAGAACAGACGCTCACGCTCATGCAGCAAAGGACAATGGTGGAAGAACAGCAGCAAATGCATCTTGCTGTCCGCTCTGTAGCTGTTGGGGACACACAAGGAGAAGTCAGAGGAGGAGGAGCACAAGGATGATGGAGATGACACCGGCCACGACACCCAATTGTCTCAGTGGGTGATGGAGCCAGAAAGAGCTGGCTCCTCGGGCACACTGGCCAGAATGGCGAGCAGTATGCTCACTTGCTTATGCACTGACAGGCGTATCATTCACGTGAAGCAGTCTGTTGATTACTGGACAGCCATGCTTTTAGACCCTCACATTCAAAGCAAAATGGGGGAATGTTTTCCTTCCACTGAAGGCCAAGTTAATTTATTACCAGGAAACACTGTGTACGCAGCTTGCCATAGCTTTTGGCGAGCAAACGTCTGTAACCAGCGTGTCTGCAAAGGAGACCTCTCTCCGATCCCAGATGAGTCACCCACTTCTCGATGCCCTGTCCACGGCAGCAAGCAGCAGAAGCCACAGCAACAGCAGCCAGTTCAGTCTCCTCAACATGATGGAAGTTTTTTCACATGCCGCACCAGGCTGAGGCAAATCAGCCAGCAAAATAATCCGCTCAGTCTGCAAGGGCAATTCCCTCCCTGCTGCCCATAGTTTTGCTGATCCAGGCTGTCTGTCAGCCTGTGAGCCAATCAGGGCAAGCCCCCTCCCCCTAACTTCCTCTCAGGGTCATGTGAGCACCTTCTTCTTCCTCCCTCATGGTTTTTCCAGTCAACATGTTCTGTAACGTGGCGCTGCGAGCAGTTTTACTGGATTCGTCTGAATTCGATTCACTACAAGCTCATCTCTAGTTTAACCCCTTAAGGCCGAAGCTACTTTTACACTTAATGCCGAAGCCACATTTTTAAAATCTGCCATGTGTCACTTTATCAATTCATAACTTTGGGATTCTTTCACCGATTCGACTGATTCCAAGATTGTTTTTTCGTGACACATTGTTCTCCACGACAGTGGTAAATTTGAGTCAATATAAATCACCTTTATTTATAAAAAAAATCCTAAATTTACAGAAAATTTGGAAAAATTTGTAATTTTCAAACTTTGAATTTCTCTGCTATTAAGGCAGATGGTGATCCCTCACAAAATAGTTATTACTTTACATGTCCCATATGTCTACTTTATGTTTCCATCATTTTGTAGATGTAATTTTATTTTTTGGGGATTTTAGAAGGCTTAGAATTTTAGAATCAATTCTTAAATTTTTTTAGAAATTTTCCAAAACCATTTTTTTAAGCACCAGTTCAGTTCTGAAGTCACTTTGTGGGGCTAACATAATAGAAACCACCATAAATGACCCCATTTTAGAAACTATACCCCTCAAGGTTTTCAAAACTAATTTTACAAACTGTGTTAACCCTTTATGTATTCCACAAGAATTAAAGGAAAATGGAGATGACATTTCAAAATTTCACTTTTTTTGCAGATTTTCCATTTTAATCCATTTTTTCCTGTAACAAATCAAGGGTTAATAGCAAAAAAAACCTCAAAAATTATTACCCTGATTCTGCGATTTACAGAAACACCCCGCATGTGATTGTGAACTACTGTATGGGCGCGTGGCCAAGCGCAGAAGGAAAGGTGCGCCAGATGGTTTTTGGAGGGTGGATTTTGCTGGACTGGTTTTGAGACACCATGTCCCATTTGAAGCCCCCCCGATGAACCCCTACAGTAGAAACAACCAAAAAGTGCCCATATTTTGGAAACTAAGGGATAAGGTGACAGTGTTATTGATACTATTTTGGGGAACATATGATTTTTGATCACTTTATATTACACTTTTTGTTAGGCAATGTAAACAAAAATGGCTGTTCTGGCTGTTTTTTTTTTTTTTTTACTGTGTTCACCTGAGGGGTTAACTAATGTGATATTTTTGTAGAGCAGGTTGTTACGAACGTGGCAGTACCTAACATGTATAGTTTTTTTTTTTATTTAAGTTTTACACAATAATATCATTTTTGAAACAAAAAAAATCATGTTTTAGTGTCTCCATTGTGAGAGCTGTAGTTTTTTTATTTTTTGGGCAATTGTCTCAGGTAGGGGCTCATTTTTTGCAGGAAGAGGTGACGGTTAGATTGGTACTATTTTGAGGGGCATACGCCTTTTTGATCGCTTGCTATTACACTTTTTGTGATGTAAAGTGACAAAAATAGCTTTTTTGAACCTGTTTTTATTTTTATTTTTTTACGGTGTTCACCTGAGGGGTTGGGACATGTGATATTTTTGTAGAGCAGGTTGTTACGAACGTGGCGATACCTAACATGCTTGGGGTATTTTTTATCTTTTTTTACTAATTTCAAATTTGAGTTTTGGGGGGAAAAAGGGATTTTTTTAACACTTTTTTTTACACTTTTTTTATTTTTTTACACTTTTTTTACACTTTCTTAGACTCAGACCCACTTGGTTCTTGAAGATCCAGTGGCTCTGATTGTTCTATAATACACTACAGTACACTGTATAGTGTACTGCAGTGTATTTTCACTCTTGCTAAGCCTTGTCAGGCTCCTGCCTTTAGCAGGAGCCTGATGAGGCTTAGCTTACACCATGGCAACCGAGACGCTTCTGAAAGCGTCTGGTTGCCATGGTAACCATCGGGATGCTGCCACAGCAGAGCAGCGTCCCGATGGAAGGGAGAGGGAGCTTCCTCCCTCTCATCTGGCCACACCATCGGCGCTGCCAGCGCCCGATGGGAGAGGGAGGGAGCTCCCTCCCTGTTAACCCCTTCCATACAGCGGTCCCTACGGACCGCGGCATGGAAGGGGTTAAACTGCTGACATCGGTGCCAGCACCGATGTCAGCAGTTTCAAGCAGAGTATCAGCTGTATGCTGATACTCTGCTTGAAAACGCTCGGCCATCCTGAAATATTATTGCGGGCGGCACTCTCGCTGCAGCCGCCCGCACATCGCCCACCCGCCCGCCTGGTATATCTACCCCCCCACCCACCCAAACGGCCATCAGAGAAAACAGTGGGGTGGGATATATATATATATTTTATATTGTTATTTATTTATTTTTTTTCATTTTAGTTTATTGCAGCTACGATCGCTGCGATTGGCTAGTCTGAACAGACTGAGTCATTTTTGCAATACTTTAGAGATAATATGATGCCAAGTAGAGATGAGCGAAGTTATGAAAAATTTGATTCGGCTACTTTACCCAATTTCACTAAGAAATTCGATTTGTGACTAATTACTTACTTCGTCACAAAGCACATTTCTTTGTATGTAGCAGGCACAATGACGGGAACGGCAATCGCGCTGCCCCCTATCATTAAAGGGGTTGTCTCATCTTGCCTAATGGGGGCATATCGCTAGGATATGCCCCCATTGTCTTATAGGTGCGGGTCCCACCGCTGGGACCCGCACCTATATCGAGAACGGGGCCCCGAAAGCGAACGGGGGCGCACTGCGCATGCGCAGCCGCCTCCATTCATTTTCAATGTGGCCGGCGAAGATAGCCGAGCGCTGGCTCGGCTATTTCCGTCGGCTCCATAGAAATGAATAGGAGCGGTGGCCGCGCAAGTGCGGTGCGCTCCCATTCATTTCTATGGGGAGCCGGCTTGGTGGTGGCCGGACCGGAGTCCTCCAGCCACCACCTTGCGGGGCCCCGTTCTCGATATAGGTGCGGGTCCCAACGGTGGGACCCGCACCTATAAGACAATGGGGTCATATCCTAGCGATATGCCCCCATTAGGCAAGATGAGACAACCCCTTTAAACCCCACAGATACCACGTTCAATCGAGATTACCGTGACAGCCTCTTTGCGCAAATGGATGTGGTGACTATATATTTTTTTGCTTTTACCGTCATTTCAAGGAAAATTGATTTGTTACCATGAAGCACGAGGAAATTCGGCTTTGCGACAAATCAAATTTTTCCTGAAATTCGGATCGAAGTCAATTAGTTTGACTTCGATTCGCTCAACACTAGTTCCACATCCTTATACTGGATAGGTGTGGGTGGCTCTTGAGCGTTTTATTAGGGGCAAAATAATATCCATTGCCTCATTCCTTAAAACACAGAGAAAAAGAGCACAAACTATGCTAGAGGCCAAAGGCTAGGCGAGTATTGGCTATCTACATTCAGCTATGGTACATTGTATCTTTACTGGGCTCTGAAAGAAACCAGGCTACAGCTTAATGCAGTATTAACAAACGGTACTGAAAAAGCTTTGCTAATGACCCAAGTCACTTGCTATAACTGGGCCAACAAGCTGGAATTACTGTTGTCCCAAATGCTTCGTAGTAGACAAAGACTGTATCAGGTTCATAAAATTCATATCAGGCCAATTCATGCATCCTCACACCCATCCAGGATTTATGATATGTTTTCCGATTACAATACTAGACTATAGGGGTTACAATCCACTCAGACCCCTACAATCAGACACTGCCTTTTTGAGTCAAAATTCTCTCCAGAAAATAGCACCAACTGCAAGAAACTCTCTTAATCATCCAGATACACAAGAGAAGATTTAACATACCATTAAACAGCTGAACCTAGGTAAAGCTCTAGGCCTAGATGGGCTTTCAGTCCTATATTATAAGAAGTTTACTTGTTTTTTGCTTCCCCATATTGAATCCATTAGAAACCAATTGCTTCAGGGTAAACAAATGGCTCAGGGCTTTCTAGACACCATGATTCCAGTGATCCCAAATAAAGACCCACTACTACCTGCAAACTATCCTATATCTGTCATTATCCTTGATACTGTAATGTACAATACTATCCTAATTAAACATCTTAACATTCTTCTTGTAATGGACAATGGGAGTCGACCCATTGTGTAAACTAACCAGTTTGACTTTGAGCTAAACCTGGCAGTTCCCTGGTATTCACTCTTTAATCCCTGCATAGGGATGTGGATGTTGCTTTGGAAAAACCAACCAGGATGCTACTTCCTGCTGTTGTCCTGGGGTACTCACCAGCTGACCCATGGGGGTCAGAGACACTGGTGCAAGGTCAAAGTAGGCTGAGTAAGTGGATTTTTCAGATAGCAATTCCAAGGTAGGGGCAGACTGAGTATGTGTGTAATCCAGATTGTAATTCTAAGGTTGCAGCAGGCAGCAAGAAGCAGAATCAGTAGTTCGGCAAGTTATGGAACACAGATAGTCAGACAAGAGATCACACCTGGTTAGTAGACAATAGAAAACTTCAAAGCTCAGGCGTGGAGGTGGTACCACAGCCCAGCTAAATAGAAAGACTCATCAGTACCTTAGTCAGCAGCTGTATAGGGAGTAATGTTAGGATTAACTCAAGCAGAGCTGAAAGGAATTTCACTGCATACTACTTCTAATACACAGAAGAGGAGTGGAGTGATACCCTTGGGAAACCAGGACAGCAGCGGACATAGGTCACCACCCCAGTACTTTTTTCTTCTCTGGTACATGGAGACCAGGTCGGCTTTATCTCAAGTAAACAGGCTCCCAACATTAGAAAAGTTCTGGATGTTATCCGGTGGCCTAATACCTCAGCAACTCCCTTGAGTATTTTTATTTTAGATATTGAAAAAGCTTTCAAGAATGTTTCCTAAGTGTACTTCTTTGGAGTACTTGATGTCATAGGCTTCCTTGGCCATTCTATTGAGTTATTGAAAGCTTTATACTCTAATCCACCAGTCTTATCAATCTCTGTGCCTTATCACTACTAACCGTGGTACTAGACAAGACTCACCAACCCTTTTCACATTAGCAATACAGCCCCTAGCTATCCTTTTTCATAAAAATCCAGATATAGATTGTCCTCAAATAGTAAGAGAGAGAGAGAGATACTATAATATATACATATTCATCTCATAGTGAGCACTATAATGGAAAATTAAATCAAAGTGGACAATTTGCTGTTTATTTGTCGCTTCACCTCCCATAAAAATTGAATAGGAAGTGATCAAAAAGTCAACCCACTTTAAAATTATATCAATGCATATTTCTCCTCAAAAAATGAGCCCTCACACAGCTCCGTATACATAAATATAAAAAAAGTTATGGAGTTCACAATATGGCGAAACAAAAAACTCTTTCAAAGTTTTTCTTTTTTAAGTATTAAACACTAGAAAAAATATGTAATATATAATATAGTATCAAACACAAGAAAAAATATATAAGATAGATAGATCTGCAAAAATACAATCCTTCATACAGCTATGTGAACAATAAAATAAAAATGAACAATAAAAATGAAAACATTATGGCTCCAGGAAAGCAGGAAGTAAACATGTAAAATGTAAAAACTAAAATTGGCCCAATCCTCAATGGGTTAATATCTTGATGTTTTGTTTTTTTTTAATTACAAAAATAAACTGCTGTTGATGTCAATGATTATACTTGCGCCTTGTCAGCACTCACTGAAACAGCTGATCAAACAGCTGTTGAAACTGATTTAAAGTAATGAATGCAGCATATTTCTAGTCACAAAGAGTTTGTGTTATTTCATGAAGTACTTGCACGCATCTCTTGGACATTTTTGTAAAAAGATTCAAATAGTGGATTAGTTACTATACTATAGGTCTATATCTATATATAAGTGGAGGTATATCTCCACTTAATTTGCTTTAGTTTTCAGACTTTTAGTTCACATTTATGATACTGGATCAGCAGTTTAGTCTAATGCAAAAATATTGGCAGTCTCTGGCTATGTTATCCTCCGCCAGAGCAGACTGCAGGAGTTCAAAGAGCATATGTGAACCAAGCCTTAGCGTTTTGTTCTTCTGATTTGTCAGAAGAACTTTTACCATAACTTTTACCATACCATAAGACTCATAACCTTTTACTTTTCATTTTAAAGAGCTATGTGAGGGCTTGATTTTTGTAGGACAATGTGTAGTTTTTAGTGGGATCATTTTGGTGTACATACCACTTTTTGATTGGTTTATATTCCGGATTATTTTGTGGTTAGTAAGTAGAGATGAATTTCATGGAAAATTCGATTTGCAACAAAAGCAAATTTCATGGCAATTCGTAGTAACAAATCTTTTTTTTTGCTTTTGTTTTTTTTGTTTTTATTTTTCCTAAAATGGCCGCAAGCACATGGCATGACATGGGGAAGGATTTCTGGGACAAAGAAGTAAACACCCACAATGCGATCACATGCAGACATGTAGCCAATTAGCAGCCAGCCAGATCCTGTGAAGTCACAGCCCTATAAATAGCTCTGCAGCGCTGGAATCCGCCATTTGCAATTGATTTTAGACCAGAGACAGACGTCAGGAGAGATAGGGCAAGTGAAAGAAAAACTAAAGAAAAGAAATTAGGAGATCAGGGATAGATAATCTGAATTGCAGGGATAGGAGAGGGACGATTTCTAGACAGAATCCATAGGGGATTATCAGGCAGTGAAATCGCTATTCTGGTACACTGAGCAGCAGTGAGTGGGCATAGGGGTCAGCCTGTTATACAGCACGGCACTCTGTTCTAAAGGCTGTTTTGGGGTGCTTTATTCAAAGAAGCACCACTAGTGTCGCTTTTTGCAGTGCAGTAAGAGCGTCAGAGCCTTGTTTGGGGTATATAAAAAATAAAAAAGTAAAAAAAAATGTAAAAAAAATATCTTTTGGGTTGTGTTTGGGGAAAAACATATATAATCCGTGATTGGCAGCTTGTAAATGTGAAAGAAATAGTTGCGGCATTATTCGCCATACAAATAGACAAGCGCCATATAGTGCTAAATTCTTCAGTGTAGTTGAATTGCCAAAAAAACTGTGAATCCGTATTTGTGGGGTTGTTCTTTTAAATAACTATTTGCGGCGTTATTCGCCATCCAAACAGAAAAGCGTGATATTGTGCTAACGTAGTCAGTGAAGTTGAATTGCCAAAAAAACTGTGAATACGTGTTTGTGGGTTTGTTCGTTTAAATAACTATTTGCCGCGTTATTCGCCATCCAAACAGAAAAGCGTTATATTGTGCTAACGTAGTCAGTGAAGTTGACTTGCCAAAAAAAAACATTGAATCCGTGTTTGTGGGGATATTAGTTTTAAATAACTATTTGCGGTGTTACTTGCCATCCAAACAGAAAAGCGTGATATAGTGCTAAAGTAGTCAGTGAAGTTGACTTGCCAAAAAAACTGTGAATCCGTGTTTGTGGGGTTGTTAGTTTTGAATAACTATTTGCGGCGTTATTCGCCATCCAAACAGAAAAGGCTGATATTGTGCTAACGTAGTCAGTGAAGTCGACTTGCCAAAAAAACTGTGAATCTGTGTTTGTGGGGATATTAGTTTTAAATAACTATTTGCGGTGTTACTCGCCA
Organism: Rhinella marina; assembly: GCA_900303285.1. Lineage (NCBI taxonomy): Eukaryota > Metazoa > Chordata > Amphibia > Anura > Bufonidae > Rhinella > Rhinella marina. The sequence continues at coordinate 17,415 of ONZH01011126.1, forward strand.
TCCAAACAGAAAAGCGTGATATAGTGCTAAGGTAGTCAGTGAAGTTGACTTCCCAAAAAAACAGTGAATCCGTGTTTGTGGATTTGTTCGTTTTAAATAACTATTTGCCGCGTTATTTGCCATCCAAACAGAAAAGCGTGATATTGTGCTAACGTAGTCAGTTAAGTTGACTTCCCCAAAAAACAGTGAATCCGTGTTTGTGGGTTTATTCATTGTAAATAACTATTTGCAGCGTTATTCTCCTTCCAAACAGAAAAGCGTGATATTGTGCAAACGTAGTCAGTGAAGTTGACTTGCCAAAAAAACAGTGAATCCGTGTTTGTGGGTTTGTTCATTTAAAATAACTATTTGCGGAGTTATTTGCCATACAAATAGACAAGCGCCATATAGTGCTAACTTCTTCAGTGAAGTTGAATTGCCCAAAAAACTGTGAATCCGTGTTTGTGGGGTTGTTAGTTTTAAATAACTATTTGCGGCGTTATTCGCCATCCAAATAGAAAAGCGTGATATTGTGCTAATGTAGTCAGTGAAGTTGACTTGCCAAAAAAACAGTGAATCTGTGTTTGTGGGGTTGTTAGTTTTGAATAACTATTTGCGGCTTTATTCGCCATCCAAACAAACAAGCGCCATATAGTGCTAACTTCTTCAGTGAAGTTGAATTGCCAAAAGAACTGTGAATCTGTGTTCGTGGGGTTGTTCATTTTAAATAACTATTTGCAGCATCAGTCACCATAGAAAAAGAAAATCGTCATATAGTGTGTAGTGCTGTGCAGTAACCCATTGTACTGCAGTTCAGCAACCCATTGTTAACCCACTCTGTGGGTGATGGTATTTATTAAAGAAATAGTTAAGCAGTTGTGCAAGGCAGTGAGCAAAGTATATTTTTTGGAGGGATTCTTAATTTCCTTTTATTTTAAATTTTTTATCAAACAGTATGTCAGACAGGCCCTTCACAGGGGAGGGGCAGTGGCACAAATGTTTCTGGAATAGGTACAGGTCTCAGCAGAGGAAGGGGACGTGGCATTAGGGGTCACTCGGAGAGGCCACAGCTACCGGTGTCATCTAGTGGTCGTGTGTTGACCACCAACCCAGATGTTCTTGAATGGTTGACTCGGTCATCCACTTCCTCCCAGATGACATCTGAAACCCCCAGCCAAGAGTCGGTGGGTTTGTCAGACACAACCCTTAGTTGGCATGGGCCTGGAGCAGCTCCAGTGCCCTCACCTGTCCTCAACCTGCTTCTGTCCTTTTCGGTTCCCTCAGCCAGAGAAGTACTATATGCTACGGGCTCTGCACCACTATACTGAGAGGGCGAACTACTTGAGGACAGTCAGCAGCTACTTGGAAGCCAAGAGGTGGGGCAGAAATCCGCTCCTTCCAGTAGGCGGTCAAGTACTGATGAGGAGAGTATAGTGGGAGGTGATGTTGAGAGCGATCAGGCTTTGTACACCGAGACAGTTGAGGAGGACATTAGCGACGTGCAAACTGTAGTTGAGGATGATGTAGCTGATCGCACTTGGGAGCTGGGTGAAGCAAGGGCTTCATCATCATTATCATCATCTGCAGAAGAGACTGACAGCTTGCGCGTCAGGCAGCAGTGCAGGCAGCAAGTCGGTAGTGTGGCCGTTAGTAAGCGGAGTGGCAGCAGTGCGAGGTCGGGAGCCAAAGGGGCACGGGGTAGACCGCATTCTTCTCAGGTGCTTTCCGGCCTTGAAAAGAGTGGCGCAGGGCTCAGCCAGGCAGGGGAGGTACTGCTCAATCAGTGCGGAGTGTTGGTGGTAAAATCGCCTACTCGGCGGTGTGGAATTTTTTTGTTAAGACGCCTGAGGAGGTGAACATGGCTATATGTAGAATCTGTGGTCAGAAAGTGAAGCGTGGCCAGGGTGCTAATGTTGGCACCACAGCCCTGCGCCAGCATAAGCAGCGTCACCACAGAGTGGCCTGAGAGAACCGTGGCTCAGATGTGGCGGTCCAGTCGGCAGCAGCAACAGCAGCATCACCCAGTGGCACGCATCCCATTTCAGGCAGACAAGGCTCCAGCACCTCTGCCGAAGAGAGCTGTCTATCATTATCTACTGCTCCAGATGCTCCTGCTCCTCCTCCTCTTATTCCTCGCCACTCATTCCGGCAGCAGTCGTTCACCGAGGCAATTGCAAAGAGACAGCAGTACGCATCCAGCTATCCTACAGCGCAGAAGCTGACTGTGCTCCTGTCCAAGTTGCTCGTTCTGCAGTCCCTCCCTTTTCAACTGGTGGACTCTGCACCGTTCAGAGAAATGATGGCTTGTGCCGAGCCGAGGTGGAGAGTCCCAAGCCGTCATTTCTTTGCCAAAAAGTCAGTCCCAGCCCTGCACAAATATGTAGAAGAGAAGGTGGCCCAGTCCTTGAGCCTGTCGATGTCTGCCAAAGTGCATGGCAGCGCCGACATGTAGAGTTGTAACTACGGTCAAGGCCAGTACATGTCCTTTACGGCCCACTGGGACAATGTGCTTCCTGCCCAGCCACACAAGCAACTTGAACAGGTGACGCCACTTTCTCCTACTAGTTGTCAAACTGCTGATCCTGCGCTAATGTCCGGCTCCTTCTCCACCACCTCAGCCTCCACTGCAGGGCCAAGTCATAGTGCTCCTCCAGCGTACCACATGTGCAGGGCACGGTGGTGTCACGCAGTTCTACGACTGGTTTGCCTGGGCGAACGAAGTCACACAGGGGAGGAACTGCTCGGTGTCATGAAAGAAGAAATTGATTGCTGGCTTTCTCCACGACAACTAAAAATCGGAACCCTGGTGAGAGATAACGGAAAGAACATGGTGTCCGCGCTGCTCCAAGGAGGGCTGAGCCATGCGCCCCACATGGCGCACGTATTTAATCTGGTTGTCAAACGGTTCCTTAAGTCTTATACCCAACTGCAAAACATTCTAAAAATGACCAGGAAACTTTGCATGCACTTCAGCCATTCCTACACCACCAAGCACACCCTCCTTAAGCTGCAGCGGCAGAATGGCGTCCCCAACATATGCTCATATGTGACGTTTCCACCCATTGTAATTCTACCCTCCATATGTTGGACCGACTGTATGAACAAAGAAAGGTCATAAACGATTTCTTAATGATCCAAGCGGACAGGAGTACTCCCCTGTGTAATTTTGATGTCAGTCAGTGGCAGCTCATGCGTGACACCTGCCGCTTGCTCAGGCCCTTGGAGGAGACCACGTTATTTGTCAGTGGCCAGGATTATGGTATGAACAATGTCATTCCACTGCTTCATGTCCTGGAACAGATGCTGCAAAATCTTTCTGGTCAGGGGACTGGAGACGTGGAGACTGCATCTCACGACCACATGAGTCCGGTGGGGGCTGAACTGGAGGAGGAGGACATTGGAGCACAAGCATTTAATGTTTTTTCTACCCAGGTGACAGAAGAGGAGGAGCAGGAGCAGCCAGAGGAGGTAGAGGGAGATGAGGAAGATGAGGCAGATGACCCAGAGATACCATGGCAGTATACAGTGGAGTTGGAGGCAGGGAGTCCCTCCGCGCAAATGGCCCGATGTATGCTCACTTGCTTACGTAGTGACAGCCGAATATTCACCATACGGCAGAGGGATGACTTCTGGCTCGCCACCCTCTTGGACCCTCGCTACCGGTCTAAAATGGGGGCCTTTTTTTCACCTGCTGAGAGGGAAGACAAACTGAAGTACTATAGAGACATCCTATGTAGTCAGTTGACTGCTGCCTATCTGCGTCATCGTCCATCTTCTCGCAGGTCTGACCGGGTGGTCCCTCAGCGCTCACGTACCACTGCCACAGCTGCTGTGGGGGGGGGTCAGGGGTTAGGAGCAGTAACAGCTCCATCAGCAGCAACTTGAGTCTGCAGTCGCTGATGAGCAGCTTTCTTCACCCGCCAAGTGCGGAAAGTACTCACCAGCAGCAGGTAGACCAGGAGCAGACCCTGGACCAGCAGGTGGTGGCCTACTTGGAAAGCACCCTGCCACCCCACATTGAATATCCGCTGGACTACTGGGCAGCAAAACTGGATTTGTGGCCGCAACTGGCCGAGTTTGACCTCTCCACTCTGTCACTGACCCAATATGTAGCCTTCTGATGCTGAAGCCACCTCAACAATCAGGTCTCCTCATGCTGCTACTGCTGTCACCTCTAGGCTATGTCACCATGCCACTCTGTGGCCTGATGAGGCTGCTGCCGCCTCCACACGCTGCGTCCTAGCTTCCGCTGCCTCCTAAATATGTAATTGTGCCATTCTGTGGCCTACTCATGCTGCTGCCGCCGCCTCTGCACGCTGTGTCCTAGCTGCCGCTACCTCCAAATTATTTAATTGTGCCACTCTATGGTATGCTACTCATGCTGCTGCCGCCGCCTCCACACGCTGTGTCCTAGCTGCAGCTACCTTCAAATTATGTAATTGTGCCACTCTGTGGCCTACTCATGCTGCTGCCGCCGCCTCCACACGCTGTGTCCTAGCTGCCGCTACCTTCAAATTATGTCATTGTGCCACTCTGTGGCCTACTCATGCTATTGCCGCCACCTCCACACGCTGTGTCCTATCTGCCGCTACCTCCAAATTATGTAATTGTGCTACTCTGTACCCTACTCATGCTGCTGCCGCCGCCTCCGCACGCTGTGTCCTAGCTGCCGCTACATTCAAATTATGTAATTGTGCCACTCTGTGGCCTACTCATGCTGCTGCCGCCGCCTCCACACGCTGTGTCCTAGCTGCCGCTTCCTCCAAATTATGTCATTGTGCCACTCTGTGACCTACTCATGCTGCTACTGCCGCCTCCACACGCTGTGTCTTAGCTGCCGCTACGTCCAAATTATGTCATTGTGCCACTCTGTGACCTACTCATGCTGCTTCCGCCGCCTCCGCACTCTGTGTCCTAGCTGCCGCTACCTCCAAATTATGCAATTGTGCCACTCTATGTTATGCTGCTGCTGTCTCCACACACTGTGTCCTAGCTGCCGCTTTATCCAAATTATGTAATTGTGCCACTCTGTGGCCTACTCATGCTGCTGCCGCCACCTCCGCACGCTGTTTCCTAGCTGCCGCTACCTCCAAATTATGTAATTTTGCCACTCTATGGTATGCTGCTGCTGCTGCCTCCACACGCTGTGTCCTAGCTGCCGCTACCTCCTAATTATGTAATTGTGCCACTCTGTGGCCTACTCATGCTGCTGCCGCCACCTCCGCACGCTGTGTCCTAGCTGCCGCTACCTCCAAATTATGTAATTTTGCCACTCTATGGTATGCTGCTGCTACTGCTGCCTCCACATGCTGTGTCCTAGCTGCCGCTACCTCCGAATTATGTACTTGTTCCACTCTACGGTATATTGCATTTAAATTTTTATGACTGCTGCTGCCTCTCACAGGGTATGTCACTGTGCCATTCTGTCTCATTAAAATTAGTACGACTCCTGCTGCCTATCCCACTCTGTGGCCTTGAAATGTATTCGACTGCTGCCTCTTGCAGCTGCTGTGACGGTGCCACTCAGTGGCCTAGTAAATGTATTCGACTGCTGCTGCCTCTTGCAGCTGCTGTTACGGTGCCACTCTGTAGCCTTGAAATTTCTTCGACTGCTGCCTCTTGCAGCTGCTGTTACGGTTCCATTCTGCGGCCTTGAAACTTCTTCGACTGCTGCTGCCTCTTGTCACCTGCAGTCCTATGTAACACCACAGGTAACACAATGATAACTCTCTGAATACAGTTAATGTAGTATATGTCACCTGCAGTCCTATGTAACACCACAGATAACACAGTGATAACTCTCTGACTACAGATAATGTAGTAGATGTCACCTGCAGTCCTATGTAACACCACAGGTAACACGGTGATAACTCTCTTAGTAGAGATATTGTAGTAGATGTCCCCTGCAGTCCTATGTAACACCAGATAACACTAGTGCTGATAATGTAGTAGTATTAACTGCAGTCCTATGTAAAACCACAGATAACACTAGTGTTGATAATGTGACAGATCTACCTGTGCAGTCCTATGTACAACCACAGATAAAACTAGTGTTTATAATGTAGTAGTGTTACCTGAAGTCCTATGTAAAACCACAGATAACACTAGTGTAGATCATGTGGTGGTGTTACCTGCAGTCCTGTGTAAAACCACAGATAACACTAGTGTAGATCATGTGGTAGTGTTACCTGCAGCCCTATGTAAAACCACAGATAATACTAGTGTAGATCATGTGGTAGTGTTACCTGCAGTCATATGTAAAACCACAGATAACACTAGTGTAGATTGTGTGGTGGTGTTACCTGCAGTCCTATGTAAAACCACAGATAACACTAGTGTAGATCGTGTGGTAGTGTTACCTGCAGTCCTATGTAAAACCACAGATAACACTAGTGTAGATCATGTGGTAGTGTTACCTATGTCCTTAGTGTGCCTCCCTGTGCCTCTTCCACGGACTCCATGCTGGTGGCGCTGTCTTCTCTTCCGTCTTCTTCTTCTTGCCCCCACAGAACGTCCTGATGCAGCTGCTTCAAAACATAGAAACACTGTGGGCATGGTGATGGTGACAGACACACACAGGGGGACAGAGACAAATAGGGGAAGGGACACACACAGGGACAGAGGGACAGACACACACAGGGGGACAGAGACACATAGGGGCAGGGACACACACAGGGACAGGGACAGAGTGACAGACACACACACGGGGACAGACACACAGACACACACACACACACAGGGACAGACACACACAGGGGCAGGGACACACAGAGACAGGGATACACACAGGGACAGATACACACATGGACACACAGGGACAGGAACACACAGGGACAGGAACACACACACACACACACACACACAGGGAAAGGGACAAACACAGGGACACGCAGGGACAGGGACATAGGGACAGGGACAGACAGACACACAGGCAGACACACAGGGGGACACACAGGGACAGACACATAGGGACAGACAGGCACACAGGGACAGACAGACAGACAAACAGACACACAGGGACAGAGACAGACAGACACACAGGGACACACACACAGGGACAGGGACACACAGCTAGGCCTCACCAAACTCCAGCCTGGCTCCTTTCCATACAGCAATACAGCTCTCTTCTCCTCAGGCTCCTCCCCCATTGGTCACATGGTCTGATGATGTCAGAATGGTCCTTTAGCCCACAGCAACATCTATCCCTGGACTGCAGGGGTGAGCGGACCTACGGGGGAGGGGGGGTTCATGGGGAAGCGGGTGCTGAGCATTAGATGGGAACACAAGCGGGCAGGCGCAGGCTACCTCAATGCCCCATTAACTAGTTTATTAACTAGTTAATTATGAATAACCTGGCTGCATGTGTTGTGCAGAGTATATGTAGGGGGCAGGGCATTCCTTGTTCTCCGGGCCCCCCTGTGCTGCGGGCCCAATAGCAGCTGCGTGGTCTGCCTATATGGGCAGTACGCCACTGCATGTCCTTTTCTCTCTCACAGACTGCTTCCCATGCCTCTCCTTTCTTGTTGCATGCTTCCCATGGCCCCTATTCTCCCCCATAGACTGCTCCCCATGGCATGGACCACCTCCTTCACAGAGTGCTTCTTCTAATCCTAAATCTCCTTATTACTTTTCTGTGATAGATCCCAGCAGAAGCAATATCTTCCTCAATACTTCTTTTCATACAGCGGCATTATCTCTAACTTTCTCTTCTTCTAGTTCAATCATCAGACCATTGTCTGTAGTACCTATATCTCAATTCCTCAGTAATAACTAATGTGGGACATAGATATGTTAGCTACAGCTGCAGAAGAGGGCCAGAGGTGATAGGCCAGTTTTTTTTAGTTATAAAGTTTAAGGCTCCACATCAATGGCCCAAAGGGGCCTCTTTTTAGATGCCTAGTTGCCATAGTTCTGGTCCATACTGGAACCATGACACACCTGTTGAGCAAGTCTTTTTTATTTCACACATTTGAAATATAGGCCTTCTTTCACAACCATATTACAGTACATACTAAAGGAATGATTGACCACGTGGATTTTTTTACTGACTGTGGGTGAAAAAGTCACAGAGACATGCAGTACTTTGGTCTGTGATTCAAACCAAACATGCCCATTGAAGTCTATGGGTCTTTGAAAATCACCATCACAACATGGAGGGTGTGAGCAATGTGGCGGGGCTGCAAGGCACGGGTTCCGTCACATATTATATATTTAATCACCTTAAGGGCTCACTAGATATAACTATATGCACAGAAAATGTATACAGTGGTCAGATATGCAAATACAGGTGGTATGATACAACAGAATTGAACAGAGCAATAGTCAGCTACCAGATACAGTACAGACCAAAAGTTTGGACACCTTCTCATTGAAAGAGTTTTCTGTATTTTCATGACTATGAAAATTGTAGATTCACACTGTAGGCATCAAAACTATGAATTAACACATGTGGAATTATATACTTAACAAAAAAGTGTGAAACTACTAAAAATATGTCCTATATTCTAGGTTCTTCAAAGTAGCCACCTTTTGCTTTGATTACTGCTTTGCACACTCTTGGCATTCTCTTAATGAGCTTCAAGAGGTAGTCACCTGAAATGGTTTTCACTTCACAGGTGTGCCCTGTCAGGTTTAATAAGTGGGATTTCTTGCCTTATAAATGGGGTTGGGACCATGAGTTGTGTTGGGCAGAAGTCAGGTGGATACACAGCTGATAGTCCTATTGAATAGACTGTTAGAATTTGTATTATGACAAGAAAAAAAGCAGCTAAGTAAAGAAAAAGGAGTGGCCATCATTATTTTAGGAAATGAAGGTCAGTCAGTCCGAAAAATTGGGAAAACTTTGAAAGTGTCCCCAAGTGCAGTTGCAAAAACCATGAAGCGCTACAAAGGAACTGGCTCACATGAGGACCACCCCAGGAAAGGAAGACCAAGAGTCACCTCTGCTGCGGAGGATAAGTTCATCCGAGTCACCAGCTTTAGAAATAGCAGGTTAACAGCAACTCAGATTAGAGTCCAGGTCAATGCCACACACAGTTCTAGCAGCAGACACATCTCTACAACAACTGTTAAGAGGAGACTGTGTGCAGCAGGCCTTCATGGTAAAATAGCTGCTAGGAAACCACTGCTAAGGACAGGCAACAAGCAGAAGAGACTTGTTTGGGCTAAAGAACACAAGGAATCAGGGGCGGACTGGGAACTTAAAGAGGCCCTGGAAAAAATACTAAAAGTTGCCCCGTTTTGAAGTCGGGTCCAAATTGATGGAAGGCAGGGCCAATAATACCATATTGTGGCACATTATACCACCCCAACAGAGCCAAATACCACAGTCCATCACAAAATAAATCCCTGAAAACCTCCACTGGCCAGCCATAAAGAGGGCCCAGGTGGCCCCCTGGGCATCTGCCCACCGGGAAATTTCCCTGTAAGGTCTATGGCCAATCCGCCCCTGCAAGGAATGGACATTAGACCAGTGGAAATCTGTGCTTTGGTCTGATGAGTCCAAATTTGAGATCTTTGGTTCCAACCACTGTGTTTTTGTGCGACGCAGAAAAGGTGAACAGATGGACTCTACATGCCTGGTTCCCACCGTGAAGCATGGAGGAGGAGGTGTGATGGTGCTTTGCTGGTGACACTGTTGGGGATTTATTCAAAATTGAAGGCATACTGAACCAGCATGGCTACCACATCATCTTGCAGCGGCATGCTATTACATCTGGTTTACGTTTAGTTGGACCATCATTTATTTATCAACAGGACAATGACCCCAAACACACCTCCAGGCTGTGTAAGGTCTATTTGACCAAGAAGGAGAGTGATGGAGTGCTACGCCAGATCACCTGGCCTCCACAGTCACCAGACCTGAACCCAATCGAGATGGTTTGGGATGAGCTGGACTGCAAAGTGAAGGCAAAAGGGCCAACAAGTGCTAAGCATCTCTGGGAACTCCTTCAAGACTGCTGGAATACCATTTCAGGTGACTACCTCTTGAAGCTCATCAAGAGAATGCCAAGAGTGGGCAAAGCAGTAATCAAAGCAAAAGGTGGCTACTTTGAAGAACCTAGAATATAAGACATTTTTTCAGTTGTTTCACACTTTTTTGTTAAAGGGAACCTGTCATCACCTTTATGCTACCCATACTAACAGCAGAATAAAGTAGAGACAGGTGAGTTGATTTCAGCGGTCTGTCATTTATAAGTTAAAAGTAAGTGGTTGTCGAGAACCAACATCACAAACATTGCAGATTAGGCCTGGAAAAGAGTCAAATCTTCATGAGAAGAGTCATGGTTATTCATGAATTCTTGCTTTCCCTGCCCACCTGATGATGATTGACAGGCCTCTACCTAGTTTTCTCCCTTTCTCTCTAGGAGAGAACTGACAATCATCAGCACATGGGTGGGGAGAGCAGGAGATTAGGAATAACCATGACTCTTCTCAGGTAGATTTGACTCTTTTCAAGGCCTGGGATGCAATGTTTGTGATGTTGGTTCTCAGCAACCACTCACTTTTAGCTCAAGAGAGACACACCACTGAAATCAGCATTTCTGTCACTATTTTATGCTGCCCTCAGTACAGTCAGCATAAAGTTGATGACAGGTTCTTTTTAAGTATATAATTCCACATGTGTTAATTCATAGTTTTGATGCCTTCAGTGTGAATCTACAATTTTCATAGTCATGAAAATACAGAAAACTCTTTGAATGAGAAGGTGTGTCCAAACTTTTGGTCTGTACTGTAGATGGGTAGTCCTTTAAGATGAGTTCTCCAGGATTTCTCCCGTGAATCCCCCATACTCTTGAACTCTCTACTCCAACATATCAGACTCTCACCTACAGTGGAATCCATCAAAAGAAACCTGAAAACCCACCTATTCAGACAAGCCTACAACCAGTGACCCTGCTGCCTCTACACCGCCATGACCAGCTTCTACCCTCACCTACTGTGTCCTTCTCCCATACCATGTAGATTGTAAGATCTCGCAGGCAAGGCCCTCTTTCCTTGTGTAACTCGTCTTGTTCATGCTTAGTGTAATTGTCTGTATGTATACCCCTTTTAATATATACAGCGCTATGGAATGAATGGTGCTTTAATAATTAATAATAATAATAATTAGCCTTTACCATCTGTTTGTTCCAGTCCCAAACATAAAGAAACACCACCTAAACACAGCCATGTAAATGGGTCTATACTATATAATACCAACATGAATCTGAAATTCTCTGATGGTGTTGATTTAATTTAAGTAGGTCTAGTTCAGTCATCTAAGCCAGATAAAATTTGTACTGCAGACAAAGTATGTCCATACAATAAAATAAAAAGATTATTTCATGAAGCTTTAGCAGCAGGAACATAGTAGAATTCAAATTAGCTAATGGATTAAAGGATAAAATGAACAATAATAATTTTTGATGCAAATGGGGTAAATGGGTTAAATCTATAGATTCTATAGAACATGTCATCTGTCAGAAAAAACAAGCAGCAAGACACCATGGCAGGGTTTACTCAGACAAAGGAACATAAAGAATTTAACTTCTATACCTAAAGATAGCAAAGTTTTTCTTTGCAAAGAAAACCTTAAAGAATTGGATATCCTTTTATGATATAGCTGTCAAGAGAAATTAAAGATTAGTTTAACAGAACAAGATAGCTGGACATGTGAATGAACCTACTGAAAATGTTTTGAAGGGGATAAGTGCAGGGGAGGCATGTTGGTATGGACTTGAAGAAGGTGAGAGTGGTGGCTATTCAGTCTGCCTCCAGTGCTCCGTCGACCATGCGTACAACGATGGGTGGGCACACCCTTTCTTTTCTCGGGCCACAGCCTGGACTTTTGGGGGCTCCTGCCTGGTTGTGCTGGGGTGTCCATGATGTTACATACAGTGCCTTGCAAAAGTATTCGGCCCCCTGGAACTTTTCAACCTTTTGCCACATTTCAGGCTTCAAACAAAATGATATAACATTTAAAATTTTTGGTGAAGAATCAACAACAAGTGGGTCACAATTGTGAAGTGGAACGAAATTTATTGGGTCATTTAAACTTTTTTTGTAACAATAAAACTGAAAAGTGGGGCATGCAAAATTATTCGGCCCCCTTGCATTAATACTTTGTTACACCACCTTTTGTTGCAATTACAGCTGCAAGTCGCTTGGGGTATGTCTCTATCAGTTTTGCACATCTAGAGACTGAAATTCTTGCCGATTCTTCCTTGCAAAACAGCTCGAGCTCTTTGAGGTTGGATGGAGAGTGTTTGTGAACAGCAGTTTTCAGCTCTTTCCACATATTCTCAATTGGATTCAGGTCTGGACTTTGACTTGGCCATTCTAAGACCTGGATACGTTTATTTTTGAACCATTCCATTGTAGATTTTGCTTTATGTTTGGGATCATTGCCTTGTTGGAAGATAAATCTCCGTCCTAGTCTCAGGTCTTTTGCAGACTCCAACAGGTTTTCATCCAGAATGGTCCTGTATTTGGCTCCATCCATCTTCCCATCAATTTTATCCATCTTCCCTGTCCCTGCTGATGAAAAGCAGGCCCAAACCATGATGCTGCCACCACCATGTTTGACAGTAGGGATGGTGTGTTCAGGGTGATGAGCTGTGTTGCTTTTACGCCAAACATATCGTTTTGCATTGTTTCCAAAAAGTTTGATTTTGGTTTCATCTGACCAGAGCACTTTCTTCCACATGTTTGGTGTGTCTTCCAGGTGGCTTGTGGCAAACTGTAAACAAGACTTTTTATGGATATATTTGAGAAATGGCTTTCTTCTTGCCACTCTTCCATAAAGGCCAGATTTGTGAAGTGTTCCACTGATTGTTGTCCTATGGACAGACTCTTCCACCTCAGCTGTAGATCTCTGCAGTTCATCCAGAGTGATCATGGGCCTCTTGGCTGCATCTCTGATCAGTCTTCTCCTTGTTTGAGATGAAAGTTTGGAGGGACGGCTGGGTCTTGGTAGATTTGCAGTGGTCTGATACTCCTTCCATTTCAATATGATTGCTTTCACAGTGCTCCTTGGGATGTTTAAAGCTTGGGAAATCTTTTAGTATCCAAATCCGGCTTTAAACTTCTCCACAACAGTATCACGGACCTGCCTGGTGTGTTCCTTGGTCTTCATGATGCAGAACCCTGAGACTATCACAGAGCAGGTGCATTTATACGGAGACTTGATTACACACAGATGGATTCTATTTATCTTCATCAGTCATTTAGGACAACATTGGATCATTCAAAGATCCTCAATGAACTTCTGGAGTCAGTTTTCTGAACTGAAAGTAAATGGGCCAAATAATTTTGCACGCCCAACTTTTTAGTTGTATTATTACAAAAAAAGTTTAAATGATCCAATAAATTTCATTCCACTTCACAATTGTGACCCACTTGTTGTTGATTCTTCACCAAAAATTTAAAATGTTATATCTTTTTGTTTGAAGCCTGAAATGTGGCAAAGGGTTGAAAAGTTCTAGGGGGCCGAATACTTTCGCAAGGCACTGTATATGGGTGCAAGGCAGGATGACAGACGGAGGGCCAGTGGAGATGATAGAGGCATGCTCAGGTCTGTTTGGTTTAACCCCTTCAGGACTAGGCCATTTTTCATTAATTTCATTTTCATTTTTTACTCCCCGCCTTCCCAAAGCCATAACTATTTTTATTTTTCCTTTCACATAGGCATATGAGGGCTTGTTCTTTGCGTGACAAGCTGTAACTTCTAATGGCACCATTTACTTTTGCATACAATTTAGTGGGAAGTAGGAAAAAAATTCCAAATGGGGTGAAATTATAGAAAGAAAAAACAAATCCCATTATAGTTTTATGGGTTTTGTTTTTACAATGTTTCCTCTGTGGTAAAATTGACCTGCTATTTTCATTCTCCAGGTCAGTATGATTAAAAAAATGCTACATATGTATAGTTCTTCTTGCGTTTTAACCCCTTAAGGACCGTCACCGTACATGTACGGCGCTGTTTGCCTTGACTTAAGGACGAGCGCCATACATGTACGGCCCGCTGATCGGGCAGGTGCAAGAGCTGCACCCGCCTGCTCATTGGCAGGGGTCCCACACTGACCATTGCCCAGAGACCATCTACGTACGCCCGCATCAGTGAAAACACTGATGCGAGTGTATTAACCCCTTGTATGCCGCGGTCAAAGCTGACTGCAGCATGCACGGGGTTTGCGGAGTGTATCGGTGCCCACCGGGTCGCCGCGCTGCAGTGAGGCTGGGTCTGAGGCTGGGTCTCAAAGGCAGGATGTTAGTATCAAAGCTGATACATTACAATACACGATGTATCACACCCCCAGAAGTTGAAGTCCCAGAGTAAGACAAAAATTAAAAATGAAAAAAAAGTTTAAAAAAAAGTGTTTTCCATAATAAAAAAAATAAAGTTTCATGTAAAAAACACCCCTTTCCCAAAATAAAACATAAAATTGTAAAAAAAAAAAATAGAAAAAAAAAGAAAAACAGACATATTTGGTATTGCCGCGTCCATAAAGACCAGTTATATAAAAATATTACATGACCTAACCCCTCAGGTGAACACCGTTAAAAAAATAAAAACTGTCCTAAAAAAAAGCCATTTTTTGTCACCGTACATCACTAAAAGTGCAACACCAAGCAATCAAAAAGGAGTATGCCCCCACATTAGTACCAATCTAATCGTCATCTCATTCCGCAAAAAATAAGCTCCTACCTGAGACATCGCCCAAAAAATAAAAAAAAATATGGCTCTGAGACTATGGAGACATTAAAAAATGATTTTTTTTGTTTCAAAAATGATATTATTTTGCAAAACTTAAATTAAAAAAGGATATATATTAGGTATTGACGTGTCCTTAATGACCTGATCTATAAAAATTTCACATGAGTTAACCCCCTCAGGTGAACATAGTAAAAAAAAAAGTGTCAAAAAAGCCATTTTTTGTCACCTTACATCACAAAAAGTGTAATACCAAGCGATCAAAAAGTGATACGCACCCCAAAATAGTACCAATCTAACCGTTATCTCATCCTGCAAAAAATTAGCCCATACCTGAGACAATCGCCCAAATAATCAAAAAAACTATGGCTCTCAGACTATGGAGACACTAAAACTTGATTTTGTTTCAAAAATGCTATTATTGTGTAAAACTTAAATTTAAAAAGTATATATATTAGGTATTGTCATGTCCGTAACGACCTGCTCTATAAAAATAGCACATGATCTAACCTGTCAGATAAATGTTGTAAATAACAAAAAATAAAAAACAGTGCCAAAACAGCTATTTTTTTGTTACCTTGTCTCTAAAAAAAAGTATAATATAGAGCAAAATCATATGTACCCTAAAATAGTACCAACAAAACTGCAACCTTATCCCGTAGTTTCCAAAATGGGGTTACTTTCCCAGTGAAATTTGCCCTCCAAAAACCATATCGCGTTCCTTTCCTTTCCTGTCGTGTGCCTGTACAGCAGTTTACCATCACATGTGGGGTGTTTCTGTAAACTACAGAATCAGGGTAATAAATATTGAGTTTTGTTTGGCAGTTAACCCTTGCTTTGTTACCGGAAAAAAATGGATTCAAATTGAACATCTGCCAAAAAAGTGAAATTCTGAAATTTAGTCCACATTTCCTTTAATTCTTGTGGAACACCTAAAGGGTTAACAACGTTCATAAAATTCATTTTGAATACCTTGAGTGGTGTATTTTCCAAAATGGGGTCACTTTTTTGGAGTTTCTATTTTAGGGGTGCATCAGGGGTTCTTCAAATGTGACATGACAACTTAAAATTTTCCCAGTTAAATCTGCCCTCCAAAAAACATATGGCGTTCCTCTCCTTCTGCGCCCTGTCATGTGCCCGTACAGCAGTTTGGCAGTTGGTTTGGTTGGTTTGGCAGTTAACCCTTGCTTTGTTACTGGAAAAAAAATGTATTAAAACGGAAAATCTGCCAAAAAAGTGAAATTCTGAAATGTTGTCTACATTTTCCTTTAATTCTTGTGGAACACCTAAAGGGTTAACAACGTTTGTAAAATCAGTTTTGAATACCTTAGGGGTGTAGTTTATAATTTTTGGGTGGTTTCTATTATGTACAGTGCCTTGCGAAAGTATTTGGCCCCCAGGAACTTTTCAACCTTTTGCCACATTTCAGGGTTCAAAGAAAAAGATATAACATTTTAAATTTTTCGTAGAAGAATCAACAAGTGGGTCACAATTGCGAAGTAGAACGAAATTTATTGGATCATTTAAACTTTTTTTGTAATAATAAAACTGAAAAGTGGGGCATGCAAAATTATTCGGCCCATTTACTTTCAGTTCAGAAAACTCACTCCAGAAGTTCATTGAGGATCTCTGAATGATCCAATGTTGTCCTAAATGACTGATGAAGATAAATAGAATCCACCTGTGTGTAATCAAGTCTCTGTATAAATGCACCTGCTCTGTGATAGTCTCAGGGTTCTGTTTAAAGCACAGAAAGCATCATGAAGACCAAGGAACACACCAGGCAGGTCCGTGATACTTTTGTGGAGAAGTTTAAAGCCGGATTTGGATACCAAAAGATTTCCCAAGCTTTAAACATCCCAAGGAGCACTGTGAAAGCGATCACATTGAAATGGAAGGAGTATCAGACCACTTCAAATCTACCAAGACCCGGCCATCCCTCTAAACTTTCATCTCAAACAAGGAGAAGACTGATCAGAGATGCAGCCAAGAGGCCCATGGTCACTCTGGATGAACTGCAGAGATCTACAGCTGAGGTGGGAGAGTCTGTCCATAGGACAACAATCAGTTGTTCACAAATCTGGCCTTTATGGAAGAGTGGCAAGAAGAAAGCCATTTCTCAAATATATCCATAAAAAGTCTTGTTTACAGTTTGCCACAAGCCACCTGGAAGACACACCAAACATGTGGAAGAAGGTGCTCTGGTCAGATGAAATCAAAATCGAACTTTTTGGAAACAATGCAAAACGATATGTTTGGCATAAAAGCAACACAGCTCGTCACCCTGAACACACCATCCCCACTGTCAAACATGGTGGTGGCAGCATCATGGTTTGGGCCTGCTTTTCATCAGCAGGGACAGGGAAGATGGTTAAAATTGATGAGAAGATGGATGGAGCCAAATACAGGACCATTCTGGATGAAAACCTGTTGGAGTCTGCAAAAGACCTGAGACTAGGACGGAGATTTATCTTCCAACAAGGCAATGATCCCAAACATAAAGCAGAATCTACAATGGAATGGTTAAAAAATAAACATATCCAGGTCTTAGAATGGCCAAGTCAAATCCAGACCTGAATCCAATTGAGAATATGTGGAAAGAGCTGAAAACTGCTGTTCACAAATGCTCTCCATCCAACCTCAAAGAGCTCGAGCTGTTTTGCAAGGAAGAATCGGCAAGAATTTCAGTCTCTAGATGTGCAAAACTGATAGAGACATACCCCAGGTGACTTGCAGCTGTAATTGCAACAAAAGGTGGCGCAACAACGTATTAATGCAAGGGGGACGAATAATTTTGCACGCCCCACTTTTCAGTTTTATTATTACAAAAAAAGTTTAAATGATCCAATAAATTTCATTCCACTTCACAATTGTGACCCACTTGTTGTTGATTCTTCACCAAAAATGTAAAATGTTATATCTTTTTGTTTGAAGCCTGAAATGTGGCAAAAGGTTGAAAAGTTCCAGGGGGCCGAATACTTTCGCAAGGCACTGTAAGTCTCACAAAGTGACTTCAGTACTGAACTGGTCCTTAAAAAGTGGGTTTCGGAAATTTTTGGGAAAATTTCAAGATTTGCTTCTAATCTTCTAAGCCTTCTAGCATCCCAAAAAAAAAATAAAATGTAATTTTCAAAATGATCCAAAAATGAAGTAGACATATGGGGAATGTATAGTAATAACTATTTTAGGAGGTATTGATATGTATTTTAAAAGTAGAGAAATTGAAATTTGGAAATTTGGAAATTTTTCTATATTTTTGGTAAATGTGGTATTTTTTCATAAATAAAAATAAAATCTTTTGACTCAAATTTGCCACTGTCATGAAGTACAATATGTGATGAGAAAACAATCTCAGAATGGCCTGGATAAGTAAAAGCATTTTAAACCACATAAAGTGACACATGTCAGATTTGCTAAAAATGGCCTGGTCCTTAAGTTGAAAAATGTCAGGGTCCTGAAGGGGTTAATGCTGAAAAAAAAAAAAACTTTGCAAAGAGAAGTTTGCTTTTTCCCATTGCCAATGCCATATTAAGAACCCATAACTTTTTTATTTTTTTGTGTACAAAGCTGTGTGACGATCTGTAGTTTTTATTGATAGTACTACTGTATTATTTATAATAGGAGTATGTGTGACTTTTTGACCACTTTTTATTCAATTTTGTGTTTGGGGTTAAGTGACTAAAAACGGTGAATCGGCTATTTTGACCTTTTTTCCATTTCACTGTTTACCGGAAGGGATACATATTTTTATATTTTAATAGTATAGTCATTTTTACTTGCAACAATGCCCATAATGTTTATTTTTGTAATTGTTTAAGTCTCCAATGCATTATCCATACCATCATCTGTACCAATACATACCATCTGCCTCCCCTTCCCAGACTCACCTGTGCACAGCTGGGAGCGCACGCTTTTGAGAAATTAGATGCTGTGGTCACATTTGACTACAGCAACTTAGGGGTAAAATATGTGCGATCCGCATTATGGTTGATTGCATACATTAGCCCTGGGTGCCTGCTGTTTAAAGCTGTGGTGTCCGCTGTGCTTGTGAGTGGGTGCCATGTTTAAATACCACTGACATAAATTTACATTAGGCAGTCAGGAAGGGGTTAAATAAATTATCTCTTTACTCGTTGCTGCACATATATCAGCAATAGGTAGAGTTGTCAAGTATATCACACATCAAGCTTTTCATAAAGGTTGTTTATAGGGAGTGGTAATGATTAGAGATGAGCGAGTAGTGAAATATTCGAAAGTTCGAAATTCGATTCGAATAGACCGCGAAATTCGACTATTCGACCGACTATCGAATCCCATTATAGTCTATGGGAAAAAAATGCTCGCCACTTGGAAATCTCAATTCGACCACTTGGAGGTCACCAAGTCCACCCTGAATCCTCAGAAAAGGATGCCAACACTGCTGGAATGCAACTGGGACAGCAGGGGAAGCATGTCTGGGTGCATATAATGCGCCCAAGTCGCACTATTACGCCACTATCACAGCCTCTCAACAATACACTCCAAAGACAATATAACCTCTCTGTAAAGTGAGACCATACAAGGAAACCTTCTTTCCTCTACATTGCCAGGGACCCAAAGCCAAACTAGACAAAAAAGAAGATGAAATTCTGCACCCCTTAAAATCACGTTGCCTATGACAACCACAGATGGCATAGGCAAAGGGGAAAGCAAATAGACCCCACCCCTAATTGTCATTGTGTGTGTGTGTGTGTGAGATGTGGTCAGACATGTCTTCTTTAAAATGTAAAAACAACTCAAACACATGCAGAAGCCTTAAAATGCCCAAATTGTTGGCGCTTGAGATGTCAGTGACCCGACCTGGCCCAGTGTCATGTCTAGCAGGTAAAGCAGAGGTGAGACCTTGATAAAAATTTGTGGAGGCCCAAGAGGTGAGACCTTGATAAAATTTTGTGGAGGCCCAAGAGGTTAGACCTGTTAAAATTTTGTGGAGCCCAAGAGGTGAGACCTTTTTGAATTAAATTTTGTGGAGGCCCAAGAGGTGAGACCTGTAAAAATTTTGTGGAGGCCCAAGAGGTGAGACCTTGATAAAAATTTGGTGGAGGCCCAAGAGGTGAGACCTTGATAAAATTTGTGGAGGCCTCAAAGAGGTGAGACCTTGATAAAATTTGTGGAGGCCCAAGAGGCTGAGACCTTGAATAAAATTTTGTGGAGGTCAAATGAGGTTGAAGACGCTCTTAAACATTTTGTGGAGGCCCCAAGAGGTGAGACCTCTTAAACACTTTTGTGGAGGCCAAGAGGTGAGACTCTTTAAAAAATTTTGTGGAGGCCAAGAGGTGAGACCTTGATAAAAATTTTGTGGAGGCCCAAGAGGTGAGACCTTGAATAAATTATGTGGAGGCCCAAGAGGTGAGACCTGTTAAAAATTTTGTGGAGGCCCAAGAGGTGAGACCTTGATAAATTTTGTGGAGGCCAGAGGTGAGACGCTTGATAAAATTTGTGGAGGCCCCAAGAGGTGAGACCTGTTAAAAATTTGTGGAGGCCCCCAAGAGGTGAGACGTTGATAAAAATTTTGTGGAGGCCCAAGAGGTGAGACCTTGTAAAATTTTGTGGAGGTCCAAGAGGTGAGACTCTTAAACATTTTGTGGAGCCCAAGAGGTGAGACCTCTTAAACATTTTGTGGAGGCCCAAGAGGTGAGACTCTTAAAATTTTGTGGAGGCCCAAGGGTGAGACTTGATAAAATTTTGTGGAGGCCCAAGAGGTGAGACGCTTGATAAAATTTTGTGGAGGCCCAAGAGGTGAGACTTGATAAAATTTGTGGAGGCCCAAGAGGTGAGACCTGTTAAACATTTTGTGGAGGCCCAAGAGGTGAGACCTATTAAACATTTTGTGGAGGCCCAAGAGGTGAGACCTCTTAAACATTTTGTGGAGCCCAAGAGGTGAGACCTCTTAAACATTTTGTGGAGGCCCAGAGGTGAGGACCTTGATAAAATTTTGTGGAGGCCCAAGAGGTCTCACTCTTAAACATTTTTGTGGAGGCCCAAGAGGTGAGACCTCTTAAACATTTTGTGGAGCCCAAGAGTGAGACCTCTTAAACATTTTGTGGAGGCCCAAGAGGTGAGACCTCTTAAAAATTATGTGGAGGCCCAAGAGGTGACATCTCTTAAACATTTTGTGGAGGCCCAAGAGGTGAGACCTCTTAAACATTTTGTGAGGCCCAAGAGGTGAGACGTATTAAAAATTATGTGGAGGCCCAAGAGGTGAGACGTGTTAAAAATTATGTGAAGGCCCAAGAGGTGAGACGTGTTAAAAATTATGTGGAGGCCCAAGAGGTGAGACCTCTTTAAAAATTAGTGTGAGGCCCAAGAGGTGAGACCTCTTAAACATTTGTGGAGGCCCAAGAGGTGAGACGTATTAAAAAATTATGTGGAGGCCCAAGAGGTGAGACGTGTTAAAAATTATGTGGAGGGCCCAAGAGTGAGACCTGTTAAAATTATGAGGCCCAAGAGTGAGACCTTTAAAAATTATGTGGAGGCCCAAGAGGTGAGACCTCTTAAAACATTTTGTGCAGGCCCAAGAGGTGAGACCTCTTAAAAAT
>ONZH01011127.1:0-33198 GCA_900303285.1 Rhinella marina
AAAATACGTTTTTCCTCTCAGTCATACTTACTACAGTGCAGTGCAAAATTCTGTCGTGTGCTTAACACTAGCCGGAGTGTAGAAATTATACGTTTTTTCTCTGTTATATATTATACAGTGCAGTGAAATATTCTGTCATGTGCTGCACACTAGCCGGAGTGTAGAAAATATACGTTTTTTCTCTCATTTATATAGTATACAGTGCAGTGCAAAATTCTGTTGTGTGCTGCACACTAGCCGGAGTGTAGAAAATATACGTTTTATTTCTCAGTTGTATATTATATAGTGCAGTGAAAAATTCTGTTGTGTGCTGCATACTAACCGTAGTGTAGAAAATATACATTTTTCCTCTCAGTCATATATATACTACAGTGCGGTGCAAAATTCTGTCGTGTGCTGCACACTAGCTGGAGTGTAGAAAATATGCGTTTTTCCTTTGTTATATATCCTACAGTGCAGTGAAAAATTGAGTGGTTTGCGGTGCAATAGCCGGCGTCTAAAGACTACGTTTTTCTTCTTAGCCATATATACTACAGTGCAATACGAAATTGTTTTGTGTGCTGCACACTAGCCGGAGTGCAGAAAATATAAGTTTTTCCTCTTAGTTATATATTATACAGTGCAGTGAAAAATTCTGTTGTGTACTACACACTAGCCGGAGTGTAGAAAATATACTTTTTTTCTCTCAGTTATATATTATACAGTGCAGTGCAAAATTCTGTTGTGTGCTGCACACTAGCCAGAGTGTAGAAAATATACGTGTTTCCTCTCAGTCATATATACGACAGTGCAGTGCAAAATTCTGTCGTGTGCTGCACACTAGCCGGAGTATAGAAAATATACGTTTTTCCTCTCAGTCATACTTACTACAGTGCAGTGCAAAATTCTGTCGTGTGCTGCACACTAGCCGGAGTGTAGAAAATATACGTTTTATTTCTCAGTTGTATATTATATAGTGCAGTGAAAAATTCTGTTGTGTGCTGCATACTAACCGTAGTGTAGAAAATATACGTTTTTCCTCTCAGTCATATATATACTACAGTGCGGTGCAAAATTCTGTCGTGTGCTGCACACTAGCCGGAGTGTAGAAAATATACGTTTTTCCTCTCAGTTATGTATTATACAGTGCAGTGCAAAATTCTGTCATGTGCTGCACAGTAGCCGGAGTGTAGAAAATATACGTTTTTCCTCTCAGTTATATATCCTACAGTGCAGTAAAAAATTGAGTGGTTTGCGGTGCAATAGCCGCCGTCTAAAGACTACGTTTTTCCTCTCTATTATATATACTACAGTGCAGTGCGAAATTGTGTCGTTTGCTGCACACTAGCCGGAGTGTAGAAAATATATGTTTTTCTTCTCAGTTATATATACTACAGTGCAGTGCAAAATTCTGTCGTGTGCTGCACACTAGCCGGAGTGTAGAAAATATACGTTTTTTTCTCTCATTTATATATTATACAGTGCTGTGAAAAATTATGTCGTTTGCTGCACACTAGCTGCAGTATAGAAAATATACGTTTTGTCTCTGTTATATATTATACAGTTCCGTGAAAAATTCTGTCATGTGCTGCACACTAGCTGGATTGTAGAAAATATACGTTTTTTCTCTCAGTTATATATTATACAGTGCAGTGAAAAATTCTGTTGTGTGCTGCACATTAGCCAAAATGTAGAAAATATACGTATTTTCTCTCCGTTATATTTTAAAAAGTGCAGTGAAAAATTCTGTTGTGTGCTGCACACTAGCCGGAGTGTAGAAAATATACGTTTTTCCTCTCAGTCATATATACTACAGTGCAGTGCAACATTCTGTCGTGTGATGCACACTAGCCGGAGTGTAGAAAATATACGTTTTTCCACTCAGTTATATATTATACAGTGCAGTGCAAAATTCTATCGTGTGCTGCACACTAGCCAAAGTATAGAAAATATACGTTTTTTCTCTCAGTTATATATTATACAGTGCAGTGAAAAATTGAGTACAATAGCCGCCGTCTAAAGACTACGTCTTTTCTCTCAGTTATATATCATACAGTGCAGTGAACATACAAAATGTTGAACCCAAGGGCTAAGGGTCGAGGATGACGGCGTGGGCGTTCAAGTAGTGTAGGGGGCAGAGGCCGTGGTCTTGGGCAGGGTGACACAGTACATGTTGATGAGGGAGCAGTGGAACGCCGCAGAGTTTCGCTCCCTAGCTTCATCTCGCAACTTACTGGTTTACGTGGTACACCACTATTGAAACCACAACAGTGCGAACAGGTGATGACGTGGATAGTGGACAATGCGTCCAGTAATTTATCCACCACCCAGTCTTCCACGCAGTCCACCAACGCTAGCCAAGGGAGTAGACCTCTGGCTCCTCCAGCTCAACCTCCTTCCCCCCAGCCTGCCCCCCCCCCCGGAAAGTATGGATTCAGATCAGGCATACTCACGGGAACTCTTTTCAGGACCTTACCCAGAGACACAAACCACTGCTCAACAGCAACCTGAGCAGTTGCTCTGTCCCGATGCCCAAAATTTAGAACTTTCACAGTCTGTGGGTGATGAGAGTGTGGACTTAGTGCAAGTAGTGCGTGAAGAGGTGTCGGATGATGATGATGAGACACGGTTGTCAGACAGTGACGTTGTTGTCAGGGCAGTAAGTCAGAGGGGGGTGCAGAGTGAGGATTCGGATGGAAGAGCTAGTGGATGATGAGGTGACTGACCCCAGCTGGGTTGGTAATCCAACTCAAGACAGTGCTTCTGAGGGGGAGGCAAGTGCAGCACCAGAACAGGTTGGAAGAGGCAGTGGGGGGGCAGAGGGAGAAGCAGGGCCAGAGCAGGTAGATCAGCAACTGTTTCACGGAGTCAAGTTCCCGTGCCGAGGCCTAGATGTTCGCAAGTCTGGAGGTTTTTTAAAGAAAGTGAGGATGACCGACGGACTGTGGTGTGCAACCTGTGCCACACCAGGATCAGCAGGGGAGCCACCACTACCAGCCTAACCACTACCAGCATGCGCAGGCATATGAGTGCTAAACACCCGACTCAGTGGAACCAAGGCTGTTCACCTCCTGCGGGTCACACCACTGGCCCTTCCCCTGTTTCACATGCTGGCTCGGCGAGTCAACCCCCCGCCCAGGACCCCGGCATGAGCGCCTCCCACCCTACAACCACCCCTTCACCTCCACGATCCTCCACAACCTCCACCAATGTGTCCCAGCGCAGCCTTCAGCTGTCTTTGCAGCAGACATTTGAGCGCAAGCGCAAATATAATTCCAGCCACCCACATGCACAAGCCCTAAACGTCCACATCTCCAAATTGTTGAGCCTGGAGATGCTGCCCTATAGACTGGTAGAGACTGAGGCTTTCCACAACCTGATGGCGGTGGCTGTCCCTCGGTACTTGGTCCCAAGCCGCCACTATTTTTCCCGATGTGGAGTCCCAGCCCTACACCAGCACATGTCTGAGAACATCATCCGTGCCCTGACCAACGCGGTTAGTGATAAGGTCCACCTAACCACGGACACGTGGACAAGTGCTGGCGGGCAGGGACACTATACCTCACTGACGGCACATTGGGTTAACTTGGTGGAGGCTGGGACCGAGTCTGACCCTGGGGCCGCTCATGTGCTGCCCACACCGAGGATTGCGGGGCCTGCCTCGGTCACAGTTTCTCAGGCTTATTATGCCTCTTCCTCCAAACCCTCCTCCTACTCTCAATTACCATCCGTGAGCACGGCGCCTTCTGTCAGTAGCTCCAGGCACAGGTGCACTGCTGCGGGTAAGCGCCAACAGGCAGTGCTGAAACTGCTGAGCTTAGGTGACAAGAGGCACACCACCCAAGAGCTGTTACAGGGCATCATGGCGCAGACTGATCTTTGGCTGGTGCCTCTGAACTCAAACCAGGCATGGTTGTGTGTGACAACAGGCGTAACCTGGTGGCAGCTCTGCAACTCGGCAGACTCACACATGTGCCATGCCTGGCCCACGTGTTCAATCTTGTGGTTCAGCGGTTCCTCAAGACCTACCCCAATTTGTCTGAATTGCTCACCAAGGTGCGACACATCTGTGCGCATTTCCGTAAGTCAACCACAGATGCTGCCACCCTCAAGGCAGTGCAACGGCGCTTACAACTGCCAGCTCACCGACTGTTGTGCAACGTGCCCACGCGATGGAATTCCACATTACACATGTTAGCCAGGGTTTACCAGCACCGCAGAGCCATTGTAGACTGCCAGATGACAACTTCCACGAGAACTGGTAGTCAGGTTAGTCAGCTTCCTCAAGTCTACAATGAGGAGTGGACGTGGATGTCTGATATCTGTCAGGTGTTAAGCCACTGTGATGAGTCAACACAGATGGTGAGCGGCAATGCCGCCATTATCAGCGTCACCATCCCGCTGCTTTGTATGCTGAAAAAGTCACTGCTCAGCATGAAGTCAGAGGCTTTGCGCTTGTCACAGGAGATGGGGAAGAAGATACATTGCTTGATAGCCAGAGCACCCTCAGGTCTGTTTCTCAGCGCGTATTGGAGGAGGAGGAGGATGAGGAGAATGTTGGCGAGACTGAAGAGGGTACCTATGCTCATTCCTTTTTATCTGTTGAGCGTGTATGGGCTGAAGAGGAGGAGTTGGAGGAGGAGGAAATGGAGAGTCAGCCTACTGAGGAAAGGGAATTCTTGCGTGTTGGGATTCTTGCACACATGGCTGACTTCATGTTAGGCTGCCTTTCCCGTGACCCTTGCGTTAAAAACATTTTTGCCAACACCGATTACTGGGTGTTCACCCTCCTGGACCCCCGGTACAAGCAGAACTTTTCCACTCTCATTCCTGTAGAGGAAAGGAGTACGAGAGTGAATCAATATCAACAGGCCCTGGTGCACAAGCTGAAACAATCCTTCCCATCTAACAACACTAGCGGCAGAGGACGTGGTACTGTGGGCCAACTAACAGGGGAGAGGAGGCGAGAAGGAAGCTTGTCAAGCACTGGCAGGGGAACACTCTCCAAGGCCTTTGCCAGTTTTATGTCACCCCAGCAAGACTATGTCACCCGTCCCCAGTCTAGGCAGAGTAGGGGGGTAGCTGTTCAGAAAGATGGTGAGGGAATACCTAGCTGACCATACCGTCCTGCGTGATCACTCTGCTCCATACAACTACTGGGTTTCAAAGCTGAACACGTGGCCCGAATTGGCGCTGTACGCCTTGGAGGTGCTGGCCTGCCCTGCCGCTAGCATGTTGTCAGAGCGGGTCTTCAGTGCAGCTGGTGGCATCATCACTGATAAGCGTACACGCCTGTCAACTGACAGTGCTGACAGGCTGACGATTATTAAAATGAATAAAGCCTGGATTTCACCGGAATTCAAATCTCCACCAGGGGAAAGCAGCTCAACATGAAGATTCTTCATGTATCCTCTCCTCCTCCTTATCTTCTTACACAAACGCTGAGCCAACAGGCAATTTTTCAGAGGGCCAACTGGCTCTTTTTTCAAACATTGTTTAGGGAGGACCTCCTACAGGCCCTCGCTCCAATCAATTTTTTAGGAGGGTCAACTACAGACACTCAAAAACAATTTTTTAGGAGGGTCAACTACAGACACTCAAAAACAATTTTTAGGAGGGTCAACTACAGACACTCAAAAACAATTTTTTAGGAGGGTCAACTACAGACACTCAAAAACAATTTTTCAGGAGGGGCAACTACAGACACTCCAAAAAATTTTTTTAGAAGAGTCAACTTCAAACAGCCATTTGACCGCAATCTCAGTCTGCCAAAGGCATTGGTGGTAGAAATGATATACGGTAGATTCCGCAGCACTCCAATGTTGTAATCAAGTTTTATCCTTTATTTTCAATCCATGTGGCAAACATCAGCAAACAATGGCAACGTTTCGGCTCTGTGAGCCTTTATCAAGCTTGATAAAGGCTCACAGAGCCGAAACGTCGCCATTGTTTGCTGATGTTTGCCACATGGATTGAAAATAAAGGATAAAACTTGATTACAACATTGGAGTGCTGTGGAATCTATATCATTTCTACTATTGCGGGACCTCTGAGCCAGGACCTTGAACTGCGAGCACCCTACATCCCCATTGGAGGTATATGTTTGAAAGGACATTTATATGTCATAGAAACCTTATTAGAGGTATTGCGGTGCTGCTTCTCCCTTCTTTTTGGATTAAAGGCATTGGTGGTGTCACCTCCATGCTGTGTCAGGCTACATTTTTGGGTGGTTCACCTGCTACCTCAGTCTAACTTGGTCACTCTGGGTTCACCGCCATGCTGTGTCAGGGTAAATTTTTGGGTGGTTCACCTGCTACCTCAGTCTCACTTGGTCACTCTTGTCACCGCCATGCTGTGTCAGGGTAAAATTTTATGTGCTTCACCTGCTACCTCAGTCTCACTTGGTCACTCTGTTGTCACAGCCATGCTGTGTTAGGGTAAAATTTTATGTGCTTCACCTGCTAACTCAGTCTCACTTGGGCACTCTGTTGTCACCGCAATGCTGTGCCAGGGTAAAATTTTATGTGGTTCACCTGCTAACTCAGTCTCACTTGGCCACTCTGTTGTCACCGCCATGCTGTGTCAGGGTAAAATTTTATGTGGTTCATCTGCTCCCTCAGTCTCACTTGGTCACTCTGGGTTCACCGCCATGCTGTGTCAGGGTAAAATTTTATGTGCTTCACCTGCTAACTCAGTCTCACTTGGTCACTCTGTTGTCACCGCCATGCTGTGTCAGGGTAAAATTTTATGTGGTTCACCTGCTAATTCATTCTCACTTGGTCACTCTGTTGTTCACCGCCATGCTGTGTCAGGGTAAAATTTTATGTGGTTCACCTGCTAACTCAGTCTCACTTGGTCACTCTGTTGTCACCGCCATGCTGTGTCAAGGAAAAATTTTATGTGGTTCACCTGCTAACTCAGTCTCACTTGGTCACTCTGTTGTCACCGCCATGCTGTGTCAGGGTAAAATTTTATGTGCTTCACCTGCTAACTCAGTCTCACTTGGTCACTCTGTTGTCCCCGCCATGCTGTGTCAAGGTAAAATTTTATGTGCTTCACATGATACCTCAGTCTCACTTGGTCACTCTCTTGTCACCGCCATGCTGTGTCAGGGTAAAATTTTATGTGCTTCACCTGCTAACTCAGTCTCACTTGGTCACTCTCTTGTCACCGCCATGCTGTGTCAGGGTAAAATTTTATGTGCTTCACCTGCTAACTCAGTCTCACTTGGTCACTTTGTTGTCACCGCCATGCTGTGTCAGGGTAAAATTTTATGTGCTTCACCTGCTAACTCAGTCTCACTTGGTCACTCTGTTGTCACCGCAATTCTGTGTCAGTGTAAAATTTTATGTGGTTCACCTGCTAACTCAGTCTCACTTGGTCACTCTGTTGTCCCCGCCATGCTGTGTCAGGGTAAAATTTTATGTGGTTCACCTGCTACCTCATCTAACTTGGTGGTGTCACTGCCATGCTGTGTCAGGCTACATGTTTGGGTGGCTCACCTGCTACCTCAGTCTAACTTGGTCACTTGGTGGTGTTTCCGCCATGCTGTGTCAGGGTAAATTTCTGGGTGGCTCACCTGCTACCTCATCTAACTTGGTCACTTGGTGGTGTCACCGCCATGCTGTGTCAGGCTACATGTTTGGGTGGCTCACCTGCTACCTCAGTCTAACTTGGTCACTTGGTGGTGTTTCCGCCATGCTGTGTCAGGGTAAATTTCTGGGTGGCTCTCCTGCTACCTCATCTAACTTGGTCACTCTGTCACCGCCATGCTGTGTCAGGCTAAATTTTTGGGTGGCTCACCTGCTACCTCATCTAACTTGGTCACTTGTTGTTGTCACCGCCAAGCTGTATCAGGCTAAATTTTTGTGTGGCTCACCTGCTACCTCATTTAACTTGGTCACTCTGTTGTCAAAGCCATGCTGTGTCAGGCTAAATTTTTGGGTGGTTCAGCTGCTATCTTAGTCTAATCAAGCCACTCTGGGGTTCACCGCCATGCTGTAAACTGCAATCTCAGTCTTAACAAGTCATCTTGGGTTTCACCCCCATGCTGTAAACTGCAATCTCAGTCAAACTATGTAATTTAGAGGTTCACCACCAAGGTGTGCCAGACTACAATTTTAGCGGGTTCACCTGCAATCTCAGTCACAGACTGTCATTCAGGGGTGCACCACCATGCTTTTTCAAACCAATTGTTTCTGAGGGTCACCTCCAGGCTCTCACCCACGATTTTTTGGAGGCTCGCCACTACACTTTCACCCAAAATTGTCTTGAGGGTCACCGGAGGCCTCTCCCCCACAACTTCAAGGAGGGTTACTACCCGGCCCTGGCACACAAACATTGTCTTGAGGGGCACTAAAAGGCTCTGCACCCACCCACGTGTGGAGACTAATGGGTGGGTGCAGTGTGCGTGTTAGCCCGTCTGGAATTAAGAAAGCTGGGCACTGTGGACAGGGTGGGTGTGGGGTGCGTGTTTGCCCATTTGGGATGGGGAGAGCTGGGCACTGTGCTGGGAGAACTTTGTGTATGCTGTGGACTACTGGGTGGGTGCAGGGAGGGAGACGCTTATGCCTGCATCCTGGGGCAGGGGATAGGACAGCAGTGCCAGCATGGGCAGTGGTGTCACCCGCAGGCAGTGATGGACTTTCGTTGCACCTAGTTGGGTACTTTCTTAACATGTGCCAGTGCATGTGCCTTGCCCATCTTGGTCTGAGTCAGCACAATTGTCTTGAGGGTCACCACCAGGCTGTTGCCCAGAATTTGGTGTAATGGTGCGATTAGCTAGCCTCAGAGGCATCCATGCATGCTGTCCCTGCTGTTTCCTGTCCATTTCCGTGGTGTTTCCATCATTTTCAGAGGTTTCCAGGTTTTCACGCAACCTTCCCTGTGCAGAGCTTTGGTCCCCTGCAAAAAATGCTGGAGTCTCCCATTGACTTCAATGGGGTTCGTTATTCGAAACGAGCACCTGAGCATCGGGAAAAATTTGACTCAAATAACGAGCACCCGAGCATTTTAGTGCTCGCTCATCTCTATGTAGAATCAATTTGCTTGTCTCTAATTAGCATGAAAACTACTAGTATTGTATGCTTATTAGCTTGTTTCCTGATTTGAAGCATAGGCTACTTTCACACTAGCGGCAGGCCTGATCTGGCAGGTGAAGGGTGCTGCCGGATCAGGACTGCCGCAGCGACATGTGTGAAGCCGGAACCGCGCTCCGGCCCCACACATGTCACACAGTACATACATACACACACACAGACACACAAACATATACACAGACAAATACACATACATACATACTTACATGCTCCCGGCAGGTCTTCAGAGCGACGGAGAAGCAGGACGGCTCACACAGGTGACGATTCCCCACAGCGCCCTCTGCTGGGCGCCTTGTGGAATCGTCACCTGTGCGCGCCGTCCTGTCCCTCCGACGCTCTGAAGACCTGCCGGGGTGCATGTAAGTATGTATGTGTATTTGTATGTGTATATGTCTGTGTATGTTTATGTTTATGTGTATGTCTATGTCTGTATGTGTGTATGTGTAGCCGGATCCGTCATGAACTCCATTGAAAGTCAATGGAGGGCGGATCCGGTTACCATTGTGGTCACACCAGACGGATCCACCCCCATTGACTTGCATTGGGCGTCATTCCGGATCCGTCTTGGTTGCGGATGCCTGGACCGGAGAGCAAACCGCAGCATGCTGCTGCGGTTTGTTCTCCGGTCTGAAGACGGAACGGAATGCTTTCAGGAGCATTCCGTTGTCTTCAGTTCAGTTTTGTCCCCATTGACAATGAATGGGGACAAAACTGAAGCGTTTTATTCCAGTATTGAGCCCCTATGACGGAACTCAATACCGGAATTTTAAAACGCTAGTGTGAAAGTAGCCTTAGAAAGTTAAAAACAGTAACAACAGAGACAATGAAGCAGAAATAAGCAAGCTGAGTGCCACCATTCCACCAAGTTGGGCACACATCCCTCTACTAAACTGCACCTCCTATACTTTTTGGAACTAAATTTATTGTAAAGCATAAAAACGTATGAGTTTCCCTACAACTTTTAAGACCATAACCTCAAAAGTCTGTTTTCTTCTATTTTAATATGTTTATTACAAGCAAAAATATCTCTAAAAGTCTCTTCATGTGGGGCAATGCAAGTCCCCAAATGGGATGGCTTATCTGGTTTACTGTTTTAATTTAATTTTTTTTTAGGTCAGTTTAGTTCTGTAATAGGCATGATCCAAGCAGGGCACTGATTAATTATTTCCTATTAAATGAGCTTCAGTGGTTATGGCTGATGGTTAATAAAATAATAAAGATTACTAAGTATATTCCTGATGGATTGCAACTTGCCAAAAAAACAGTTGCTGCACAGATGTTAGAGATTGTTATTAGCGTTTGTAGAAAAGAAATACTATTAGCAGGAAATGATGATACGTGGTGAGAATTCAAATGATGAATAGACACCTTTTGCCTAAAAGTGCTTATCAGTGGTATTCAAAATCAGTTTTAGGGATTTTGCAGACATATTACATTCATATAAAACTGTCTGTATGAAGGGTTAATTGAGATGGAAAATGAACCATCGCTTTACAGTATACAAAACATTTTTGGTTATACAATTGGCCACTTTCCAGGTAAAATGGACAGGTAATGGGGAAGGGACCTGTCAGTGTCTGTAGGTGAACCAGCAAAGCTTAGGGTGATGAGAGAAATACTGTAAACATTCCTTGAAAGACGGGACTTTTTGGAATCCATGATAGGTAGAGATAGGGTAGTGTTCCCCACTAGTGCTAAGCATGTAAATCCTTTTTGGGAATTTTGCAGATGCTTCTACTCAACGCACTTGTTGATTTGCCGTCTGTTGCATATTTACTTTTAAATTACATTATATTCTATTTGTTATGATTTCCTTGCAGTATTTAACCATGAAAAGCATGTAGGTTTTGAATCTGTTGATCATTCCCATAGTGGTGCGGTTTCCACTCCCTCTGTGTGAACGTCTTTTAAAGAAGAAATTCTAGTTGTGTATCCATGGACCCTGGCAATTTTTTAAGTGAGCAGCTATAGAAACGTATATAACAGCATTTCTGGACCTGGTCTTGGCAGACAATGGAATAATACTTGGTGTTCTGTGGGTAACACATTTACTGGGCAGTTAAGTTTGATCCTTGCCAGCTGTATTTAATAGTTTGGTGTTTAGCTACTTGTTCTTTGTCTTCCCTTTTGTTAGTGTTTCAAACAGCTACCGCGACTCTTTACATTCTCTCTGCCTTGCCTGTCACTTCACACAATGGCGCAGACACAATTAGATCTGATGAAACTTGTTGCAATCACAAAAGCATACAAAATGTGTTCAGCATGAAGTCAAAGTGGAATATTAAATAAATATATATTAGCACTGTTATACTGAATGTGTATGTGGTCTACAACAAACACTGATGTTTGATGTCTTTAACTTTGTATGCCTTTTTTGCTTGTCACCTTTTCACATATATTCAACTTTAAAGACGTTACATTGTATGTTGCAACTTTTAACTAATCATGTTTGAGCAAGGGAAAATGTCCTAAACGTATACTTAATGCTTCTTCAAAAATAGAAGGACCAAAATATCAAAAGTTGGCTTAGAAAAGCAGCACCATCACACTAATTGGCCCATTTTCAAAAGTCCTGATAATAACTGCGACACCCTTTACGAACCAATTTAATGTACAGTAAACTCATACACAGGAGATTGTTTGTAGAAAGTTCAGCAACCAAAAATCTGTTTTATTCATCTGAATGGGGTTGTTTTGGAGGCAAGTATGTAGATTTCTGCAACCCCATTCAGATGAAAAAATTGAACAGTTGTAGACATTTCTGCAAAAATGTGCTATAAGTGAAAGCACTCTAAGGTCAGCTGAACTGTGGGGATAAGACCTGAAGAACCATAAACAATTAAAGGGCTTTTTTTATTATTTTTTTTATTTGTTTATACAACAGAAAATCATGAAATTTTCTACTATACATAAACTGCATACTTAACTCTCTTATATCAGGAAGTTAACCCCTATATACAGTAGTTATAGTTATATACTAAATATATATATTAAAGTTATAGCCCATGTATCAGTACTGTAACATGACATTAGTCATGTGACAATCTTATTATCATATAACCTCAGAGACTCATAAAACAACAGTGTTACATGATCTAATATATAAAGCTGAGTGTATGTATGTGTGTGTGTATGCCCGCTAAAGGAATCTGCACCGTCACAGCTACAATAACGAAATTTGGCACACAGGTACATCAGGTTTCCGGGAAGGTTTGAGAACGGGTCTAAGCTCTCCAAGAGGTACCGTTCCTGAGATATTCCCAAAAAATGCATTAGCCAATAGAAGCCTGATTACATGACCCTTTTCAGCCAATAGAAGCTCACAGGCAGTTAGTCTGCACACACACCAGGTTTCCATAACAACTTAGCCAGTTCACTGCTGTAGGTCTGCTTTAAAGGGGCAAGCACTGTGGATGACACTGTTAAAGGGGTATTCTGGTTACCATAACTATAACTGATATTTTAGACCAAGGCCCCATTCACATGACTGTATGTATTCCGTGATCCGTATAAAAACGGAACGTAAGACATAGGGAAAGTCTTCCGTAGTGTTCTGCATTTTTGCGGACCTATTGACTTTAATGGGGCTACGGACGTGATTTTGCGGCCAAGTATAGGACATGTTTCATTTTTATTGCAGGAGAACTTCCATAATATACGGATGCGGAAAGCACACGGTGTGCATTCCGCCTTTTTTTTTCTCCTATGGAAAAAAGATGCGGAAATGTACATACGGTCGTGTGAATGGGGCCTAATTCATCATCAATTATTACCTCATATAATGTAAATTCCGCATATTTACCGTTCAGTAGTAATAAAATATGTTTTCTTCCACTGCTACCCACTGTGTTTCCTCCTAAATTACTATGGCATGGACCTGTATTTCAGGCCACCCTCAAAAGAAGGACTTAAAAGCCCCACCCCCAAGTCCCACTAAGTCACGCCCCCCGACTCAGTCAGGCCACGCCCTTTCCACTCTGCATCCGACGGGGATTGAAAAAATGAAGGTAAAAATCAACTTCTGTCAGCTGCAGGGGAGAGACGGAGGGGGACTTTCTCCCTGCAGCTCATGCTCAGACTGCACAGTGCTGCTGTCTTAGAGTGAGCTGTTGAAAAGGACATCCCTGTGTCCATCCTGGCCTTGCGCATGACAGAGAACAGGGAGTCTGAAAGCCGGACTGTCCAGCCTAAAACAGGACCTCTGGCCACCCTAGGGGCAGGCTGATGTTAGGGTGGCCAGAAGTCCAGTTTTAGCCTGGACAGTCTGGTTTTCTGGCTCCCTGTTCTCCGTCTGGCTCAGTGCCTGGACAGACGCAGGGATGTCCACCCTTTCAGTAGCTGATAATCAGACAGCTTCTCCTCTGTGTCTTCATGGAGCCAAGGGGCGTGTCCTCATGTTTAGGGGTGTGGCTTCATGGGGACCAGGGCGTGACTTCATGCTTAGGGGTGTGACTTCATGGAGATTGGGCGTGGCTTCACGTTTGGGGGCATGGCCGGTGAGGTCCGGCTTTCTGGGGTGAAGACAGTGGCCACCCTACCTACTGTGGAGGTCACAGTTAAAGGGGAGGGCTCTGTGGATGTTACTGTTAATGGGCAGGCTTCTGTGGAGGTCACTGTTAAAGGGGCGGGCACTGTAGCTGTCACTCTCGATATCTTTTAACGACACATACGCAAACATTAAATGAAATAGATGAAATATACTCGGGCGAAGCTGGGTCCTTCTGCTAGTATATATATATATTGTAAGGAATCGTACTCACTTGAAAAGTGAAAAGAGGCAGGGACACCACGAACTTCTCCAAAGTCCTTGTTTATTTAGCTTTCCAAATGATACAGCCGTAATTCCGGATCGCAGCCGGGTAGAGTTGATCGAATCCTAAAATATTCGGGGATTCGGAATTCGGCCCGAATTTTTCGCGGTATTTGTGGGTTCGAGCCGAATCACGAATCCCATTAAAGTCTATGGGAGACCCGAATATTTTTGCAGGGGCCAAAGGTTCTGCACAGTCAAGTTTGCCCCAACATGTGAAAACCTCAGAAAAAGATGGAAACACCTTGGAAATGGATAGGAAACACCAGGGGCAGCATGTAGGGATGCCTCTGAGGCTCCCTAATTGCACCATTTTTTCTAAATCTGGCCAATAGTCTGGTGATGACCCCAAGGCAATTTTCAGGGACACGGTAATGGTGACCCACTTAAAAATGCTGCCTGACAACCTGGCGGTGAACCCCTGATTGTCTGTCTTTCAATAAGATTGCAGTGTGGTGGTGAGCCTCAGTATGACTTTTTGGATGGAGATTGCATGTGGTCACATACTCCCTGGAACCCCATAGTCACCCCTTCTCTGATGTGCTACCCCAGAACATTCTCTGCCCCAATTCGCAAGACCTTTTGCAGTCTCAGTGTGCTGACAGTGGGGATTTACCAGTGTTGTCTGAGGAGGTGGTGGACAATGGCGAGACACAGGTGTCGGGGGGTGAGGTAGTTGAAAGTGAAGCAAGTTACAGTGGGGACTCCTTGGGGGGACTTTCTCATGATGGGACAGATTCATCTTGGGTGGATCAGGCACAGGAACAGATCAATTTTTTTTTGTGTGTTTATTTAACTTTTATTTAGCACAAATAACCACAGAGATATTTATTCGTTCTCTTCGCTGCGCAGTCTGGCGTTGGGGTTCGTCACTTTGATGGCGAGCTGTGCCGCTCTCTCCACAATTTTCGGTTCTTTGAGGAGACGTTGTGGGCGATTTCTGCACAGAAGGACTTGTTGCTCATCAACAGAACCTGGAGCTCCTTGACATTGTGGACCAGGAATTTGCGGAACCCTGTGGGCAGCATGTGTTTGGTCTTCTTGTTGCTACCGTACCCAATGTTGGGCATCAGGATCTGCCCCTTGAACCTCCTGCGGGCTCTGTTGTCAATACCTCTGGGTTTACGCCAGTTACGCTTAATCTTTACATAACGGTCTGATTGGTGGCGGATGAACTTCTTCGTCCGCTTCTTGACGATCCTGGGCTTAATGAGGGGCCGGAGAGCCGCCATGATACCGGTTCGGAGCATCCGCCTTCTCCGCAGACAGCCCGAGGAAGAGAGCGGAACAGATCAATTTTAAGTGTGAGGCAACATCAGCACCACAACCGCTTGGGAGAGGCAGTGGGCATTGTGTTTAGAAAGGCTGATGGGCTTCCATCAGCACTGTGTGTATAGAACCCCATGGCCTTTCATAAAAAATTTGGTTACAAAGCCGCATGACTCCTGAAAAATTGTTTTTAGAAAGCCGGATGACTTTCCTGAAAAATTGTTAGTAGGAAGCCGGATGACTTTCCTGAAAAATTGTTGCATATGCAACTCAGATGAAGAGGAGGAGGAGGAGGAAAGCAAGCAATTTGGGAGGTAGCCTGAGGTGGGGATGAGAACTGGGGGGATATCCATGACCTGTTCATCTTGATGAACGTGAGGAGGTCGGCGTTGTCGGTGGACAGGCGCGTCCGTTTGTCCGTAATGATACCCCCGGCGGCACTAAAAACCCTTTCAGACAGTACACTTGCAGCAGGGCAGGCAAGCACCTCAAGAGCGTACTGCGCACGTTCTGGCCACCTGTCCAGCTTGTCCAGCCAGTAATTCTATGGCGTGGAGTTATCAGTCAGGATGTTGGTCTGGTCCGCGACATACTCCCTCACCATCTTGCGGTACTGTTCCGCCCTGCTGTGCCTGCCCTGTGGCTGTGTCGTACTGTCTTGCTGGGGTTTAAGAAACTTGTCAAGAGTATGGAATAGTGTACCCCTGCCTTTGGCGCCTACACTGACTTTCCCCCTCCTCTCCTCTCCAACTTCAGCCACTGCAGTCCGCCCCCTGTTGCTCGACTGGTCTGGAAAGGCCTGTAGCAGTTTCTGAACCAGGGCCTTGTGGTAGAAAGTGACTCGGGTGCTCCTTTCCTCCACGGGTATAAGTTGGGCAAAGTTGTCCTTGTAGAGTGGGTCAAGGAGGGTGTACATTGGTCATTGGTGGACAGTATCCTCTTGACCCGGGGATCACGACAAAGACAGCCAAGCATAAAGTCTGCCATGCGCCCTACTGTGCCAACACGCAAGCCTTCAGCCTCCTAACTTAGCGGACTCTCCATCTCCTCCTCCCCCCCCTTCCTCCGACCCCAATTCATCCTCCTCAGCCCATACCCGCTCAACAGGTAGCATGGAATCACCCCCTGATGCATGGTGCCCAAGAGTTTTTTCCTCCTCCTCAGCCTCCTCCTCAGTTTCGCGCTGCGAAACTGACAACAGGGTGCTCTCAATGTCACTGTCTTCCCCCACCTCCTGTGACACTGCTGAATCCTCAGATCTTAGGTTCCTCAAGGAGTTCTGGATGAGGCACAACAGAGGGATGGTGACACTGATGATGTGTGCATCACCACTGACCATCTCTGTTGCCTCCTCAAAGGGACCTAAGACCTGGCAGATGCCAGCCATCCACGTCCACTCCTCAGAATAGACATGAGGAAGCTGACTGGCCTGACTACCACCTCGGGGGATCAGCTGGCAGTCTACAACTGCCCTGCGTTGTTGGTACACCCTGGCTAACATGTGTAACGTCGAATTCCAACGCGTGGGAACGTCACACAGCAGCCGGTGAACAGGGAGTTGTAGCCGCCCTTGCACAGTCCTGAGGGTCGCGGCATCGGTGGTGGACTTGCGAAAATGGGCGCATATGCGCCGCACCTTGGTGAGAAACTCACTCAACTGGGGGTAGGTCTTGAGGAACCGCTGTACCACCAAGTTGAGCACATGGGCCATGCATGGCACGTGAGTCAGCCCACCAAGATGCAGAGCCGCCACCAGGTTACGCCCATTATCGCAGACCACCATTCCTGGCTGAAGGTTCAGCGGCGCCAGCCACACATTGGTCTGCCCCCTGATGCCCTGTAAGAGCTCTTCAGCCGTGTGCCTCTTATCCCCCAGGCTCAGCAGTTTCAGGACTGCCTGCTGCCGCTTCCCTACCACAGTGCTGAAACTGCTGGCCATCGAGGAAATGAGACTTGACGATTGGGGCATCACTGCCACTTTGGAGGAGGTGGAGGAGGAGGTGGAGGCATAATGTGCCGGAGACACACAGAGGGAACTTTGTCTCGCAATTTGTGGTGTGGGTAGCACATGTGCAGCCCCACGATCGGTCTCTGACCCAGCCTCCACCAGATTGACCCAATGTGCCGTGAGGGAGATGTAATGTCCCTGGCCACCGGTACTCGTCCACATATCTGTGGTCATGTGGACTTTACCACAAACCGCGTTTTTGAGAGCGTGGGCGATGTTCTCAGACACATGCCGGTGCAGGGCAGGGACGGCACATCGGGCAAAATAGTGTCGGCTGGGGACAGAGTAACGGGGGGCTGCCGCCTCCATAAGGTTGCGGAAGGATTCTGTCTCCACAAGCCTGTACGGCAACATTTCCAAACTAATCAGCTTGGCGATGTGCACATTTAGAGCTTGTGCATGGGGTGGGTGGCTGCGTACTTGCGCTTGCGTTCAAATGTCTGCAGTAGAGACAGTTGAACGCCGCACTGGGAAACATGAGTGGAGGAGAGGGAGGGAGATGGAGCTGGAGGGGTTCTTTCGGGGCTGGAGGCTGCAACGTCCTGGCTTGGACGAGACACAGTTGCTGGACTAACTGTGTCAACGTCACCAGCTGACAGAAGTGCAAACCATTTGGTGGGGTGTTTTCTCTCCAAATGTTTGTGCAGGCTACTAGTGGTCAGGTTGTTGTGTTTTGAACCCCTGCTCATTGACGTGTGGCACAGCTTGCACACCGCCAAACGAGGATCGGCCTCATCATCCTTAAAGTACTCCCAAACTAAGGAGTGGCGCATAGTACAGGCTGGAGCGTGACCTCTAGGAGCATTTGGGGAAGTAGTGACTCGGCCCTGGCTTCTCCCTCGTCGCAGTCCTCTGGCTCTCTCAACAGCTTGTGGTGCTGATGTCGTCTCACAGTCTGAACCACTGCCTCCAGTTGCCTCATCCACCCAAGTAGGATCTGTCCCCTCATCATCCCCCAGGTCTTCCTCAGACTCCACAGTGACGTCCCTGACAACTACCTCCGACAACAGTGTCTCGTCATCATCTTCCACCAGCTCCTCAGACGCCACTGCTAACTCCCCACTCTCATAACCTGGAGACAGCAAAAGGTCCTGAGAATCAGGGCAAAGCAGCTCGTCCACTGGCACATCAGGGAAGTGGTGGCTGAAGAGTTCCATGGATAAATTTTGTCAGTGGGACATACCCCTAGAGGGTTCTGGCTGGGGAGAAGGAGGGCGAGTTGGAGGACAGACACCCTGGCTCAGAGAAGTCGACTGGCTGGATGAGGGGCAGACGAAACGTGGCCAGACGTGCTCTCTGCAATCCACTGAACCACCTCCTGTTGTTGTTTGGGGTCTGTCAAAGTTGTAGGACGCTGCCCTACCAACTTCTGGAGTTGACCAGGCACCCTGACCTTACGTGTTTCCACTGTACCCACAGCAGCCGGCACTGTGTCACCACGCACACCACGGTCATCACCGCTGACCACAGCACCACCACGATTCCCACCTCTCCCTCCACGACCACCTCTTCCACCTCTCCCAGCTCTTCCCCCTCTCCCCCTGACCTTGGGGTTCTCCATGTGCACAGTAGCAGTATTATATTATTATAATTGTAAAGATTCAATACGGTATCTACAGACTGTGAGGTATATAGCAGGCTGATGAAATTTTTTTCCCAACTCACTGCACCGTGTATTACAGATCGGTGAAATTCAACAGACAATATAGATATGCAGGTAAAATTATTTTCAGACCTATCCCAAAAAAAAAAATTTACGCAGTTTGCGCAAATAAAACTGGAATCTACAGATCAATACGGTATCTATAGACTGTGAGGTATATAGCAGGCTGATGAAATTTTTTTTCCCAACTCACTGCACCGTGTATTACAGATCAGTGAAATTCAACGGACAATATAGATACGCAGGTAATATTATTTTTCACACCTATCCCAAAAAAAAAATTTACGCAGTTTGAGCAAATAAAACTGGAATTTACAGATCAATATGATATCTATAGACTATGAGGTATATAGCAGGCTAATGAAATTTTTTTCCAAACTCACTGCACCGTGTATTACAGATCAGTCAAATTCAACGGACAATATAGATACGCAGGTAATATTATTTTCAGACCTATCCAAAAAAAGATGTACGCAGTTTGCGCAAATAAAACTGGAATCTACAGATCAATATGGTATCTATAGACTGTGAGGTATATAGCAGGCTGATGAAATGTATACCCTAGTCACTGCACAATCATGCACAGGAATATATCTGTTTACAGATGTATAGTTTGAGCTATGTGGCTGGACAAGGTGTACCAGGCACAGCTCTGCACAGAATACAAGCATATACTGAATTTTTCTCACAGAATCAATTAATTTTTAAAAGACTGTTGGGGCTTCCTATCCTGCACAGAATACAGGCTTACAGCATATACTGTATAGTTTTCTTCACAGAATCAATTAGTCTTTAAAAAGAATGTTGGGGCTTCCTATCCTACACAGAATACAGGCTTACAGTATATACTGTATACTGTTCTTCAGAGTATAGTCTTTAAAAAGACTGTTGGGGCTTCCTAACCTAACTCCTAACTAACTGCTTGCTGCACACACTACACTAGCTAACACTGTCTGTCTCTTCTCCTTCCCAAAGCACAATGAGGCTGATGCTGCAGGTCCCTACCTTATGTAAATTTAGGTCACATGTCACTGCCAGCCAATCACTGCTGGGGAGGTATAGGGGCTGTTACATCACAGCAGGCGTTCCCACAGTCTTCCCTTTGATGCTGATTGGCTGAAAAAACCGGGCATTTCAAACTTGCAGTGACACACGAATAATCACGAGTCCACGCTGCCTCGGGATGCCGAGCCGAAGCGGGCAATATTCGTGCGAATCACGAATATTGCCGCTTTGATTCGCTCATCACTACAGCCGGGTCAAATAAATGCAGCACACACAGTCAGTGTTGCCCCACACTGACTGCTCACTTCTGCAGACTGAGCCACACCTAAGTCCAGCAGCAGGATTAAATAGAAATGCTGGACATGAGCACACCTGAAAACCTGAACTGGAGCATGGGGAACAGGCACCCACCCAGCACATTGCCTGTTCCCAGTAAAAGCCAGACCCGGACTAGCTGGAACCAGCTACTCTAACTATTAGGGTGTTCACTGACTACCTCAGTGAACACAGAGTTGCTGGCCTTTACCCCACCAAGGCTGGGCACCTTGGTGGCACGCTCCTAATAAACCGAACTCCTACTCAGAATGCTTCCTGCAGCATTCTGGGTGACACGTATCTTCCCTCAAATATGGCACCTGTGACTGCCTTACCTGTCACTGCCTCACAATATATATATATATATATATATATATATATATATATATATACTGGGTCAGCTCACAGGACATATGCATTTGATAAGTAAATAGGACTAGTGTTGAAATAATTATTTTATTGGGGTTAATATACTTACTATATTACTGGGTGTATTTACATGGCTGCCTGTCTCTATGTGATGTTGGAAAATGACTGCCTGTCTCTGGGGGATGTTGTCATGCTAATAAACTTTAGTGTTAAGAAAGTACAAACACAATAAGAACTCTGTTCCTGCACATTGTCCTTACCGCATAATCCCTTCCCATGCCTCTCCCTATGCTCAGCTCACAGGACAAAATGGAGAGGACCGCGTGGGATGAGGGATTTATAGGGCTGTGACATCAGGGGATAGCCTGTGACATACGGGGGATGGCTATATGAAGATTGGCTGGCTGCACAGTATTAAAGGTGATCTTGAATTTCCGTGCACTTAATTTCACTTTGTAACATGTGCAACTGGCATTTCAGGAAAACCTCTGATTTGTGCAGTGTGAGAAAATTTGAATTTGTTGCAAATCAAAGTTTTCTTAAACTTCAGACCAAAGTCCAAATAGAATGCTTTGCTTTGCTCAACACTAATAACTACAGCAGGTAACTGGTAACTCAGTATAGTAACCTCACAGTAACCTCAGGTCAGAGTTGCCTTCAAACAGTTTTCTGTGAGAGTATTATGTCACATTGCTCTTGATAACTTGTCATGGGTAAAGATTACTAAGGTAGTGGGGCTGTGGCCACTTAGCAGCTTTTTGAGTCAGTCAGTGAGCAGCTTCTGACATACGGTATATTGAAGTTGCTAAATTGTCTACTTATTGGCCGCTCCTATGCGATGTACAGTGCAGAAAAGTAACTGTTGTCAGTAGAGATGAGCGAATCGATTCGTCAATTCGTTGATTCGTATTGAATCTTGGGAATTTTTAGCTGCGAAGTGAATCCAAATATTAGGTGATTTGCTTCGGCTTTGTACGCATTCGCTACATAGTTTGTCCTATAAATTATACACTATTGCTACGTATAAGTTACTCTATACGCTGTTGCGTACGAATTCAATTCATTAGCGATGCAGACTCCTCCCTGGTAGCTCCGCCCCCTTCTCTAGCGCACGAGGAAGATGAGGCAACTCAGGAAATTAAGATGGCGACACAGCGAGACCCTGACTGGGGAGGCATGGTGTGGGGCACCGACCCCTATGAGCAGAAGGAACCGGAGGAGATCTACGTCTCTCAATATGTCCGGCAGCCTAAGAAGTCGGTTGAGGTGCCCGCTGAGGTGTTCACTCCGTTGACTGACACGGCGGATGCGGCAGTAGTTCCCGCTCTGCCGTGGAAGGACTACTCCCTTCGGCAAAATTCAATGGTCCCCAAGGCTGTCACCCGGAACGCCCTGACCCTCTGGGAATACAAAAAGTTGGTAGAGGAGTGGGTTGTGCAGGTTTTGGAGCACCCACGGTCCGGTGAGCCTAAGCTGGAGCGCCAAAGGGGTACCGTTATTTGGTTCAGTGTGGAACGGGGAGTAGGTTTTATCGGCGATGAGGAGACTGCGGAAGTATTATACGTAAACCGTTGTTCTGTAAAGCAGCTGTATCTTCCGCCTGTCCGCCACAATCTCCACGCAGGGGATTACATGGAGTATACCCCCATGAAGAGCCTCCAAGGCCCCTTTGCTACTGGGATGAAACTCCTTAAGCGACCAGCTACTCCTGCAGCGCCCCCGGAAGACTGGACTGAGGAGGCCCAGGCCACAGAAGAGGCTCGGTGTTCCCATGAGACCAATGATGGGACTCTGCGATCTGAGGAGAAATCCCAAGCTCAGCTGGAACCCCTGATACCAGATTTTCCACCGCCGCCGATCCTTCATGTGAGACAGATGACCACCAACAGTTTTGTGTACCAGCCATCGGTGGTACAATACCAACTGCCATGGCAGGTGCAGGCCGCACAATCCGCCGCTCGCGAAAGACCATTACCAGAGCCTTTACAGCCGGAGATTCTGTCACCTTGTATGCCGGCGGGAGGATCTG
Source organism: Rhinella marina (assembly GCA_900303285.1). Taxonomy (NCBI): domain Eukaryota; kingdom Metazoa; phylum Chordata; class Amphibia; order Anura; family Bufonidae; genus Rhinella; species Rhinella marina. The sequence goes on from ONZH01011127.1 coordinate 22,546, forward strand.
GCCACTACAAGGTAATGGGCAAGGCCCAAGTTTCCACGGCCCTTGCCAGTGAGTGTGACCGCCCGGTCACTACCAAGACCATCCCTGAGAGGTCGTGGGGGTCTGCTGCCGCAGCCAGTGTCGCTTTCATGAGGCAGGAGTGCCCTCTCATGTCTTTTAGCTCCAGCAGGAGTGAAGAGGACCTGCTGGCCCTTAAGTAAGGAATCGGATCCTGCAGCTTTTATGGGAGCCACAACGTGGACTTAACTTGAAGGGTGAGCACTAGTTGGCGTGTTTTTTTGTTGTTGTTGCCCTGCGTTTGTCCTCACCCAGATGGACATGGATTGTCAAGACTCCCCCCATCCAAAAAAAAGTTTTAACCAAGTTGAGCATGCGTACGCCTCATCCCTTTTTCCCCCTTTTCAGGTTATTGGGGAGCCCCTTGAAAGAGGGTTTTTTAAGGAACATTTGCTGCTATTTTTTACCCATTTGGATTACAATTTTACCTATGTGGATTACAAATTGCAACTGAGTTTGGGACTCTGCTCCAGTTCTATGACAAGCGTCAGAAGAAAAGAGACTTAAACGTGTCCGTGAGCATACTAGGTAGGCGATATTTAAAATGTTTACATTATACATATAATGTATTAGCACTATATTGTTTGCACTAATGTATTTTACCTATCAGCAACTTTTTCACGTATGTTGCCCATTGTGTGTATTTCTTTACAGGTACCGCAATGGGTCCTCATATTCACTTTATTGTATGGTGGATGGTTGTACTATGCACTTAGCCGGATAGACAGCACCTTACTTGTTCTACCTCAAATATACATACTGCCTCTGAGGGCGATTTCAGATCTGACCATTTACGCTGGATCTGGCCAGGGGTCCGCAAAGTGTCGAAACCATCACCTGCTGGATCACCTCCTTTTTATGCTGGTTTGGGTGGCGGCGTGTGCCATCGTAAATCGTAATCCTGGCGGTCCATCAGCCGGACTATGTATTTCAGCTGTGCAGCAGAGCTAAATGATGAGGATCGTCTGGATGCCATTTTCGAATATTCACTCTGTCTCTGAGGAGTGCACATCGCGGCCTCTCGTCATACATGCCTGCGTATTACGTAATCGCGTAGACAATAGTACGCTGAGGATTCGTAAGCTATTTGTACGCTCATGTGTACGTCTTCTAAGATGTTTCGTACATTTTTTAAATGAACGTTCGTTATTAGTGTGCGAATGTTCGCTAATAGCACATAATAACATATATTTTGTACGCAAATACAACAAATCTATTCGTCGAATATACGAATCTTAGGAAAAGTTTGGCGAATGTTCGACGAATAATTTTTTTAATGATTTGCTCATCTCTAGTTGTCAGAGAGCAGAATACAGGTAGACAAGTGAAAGAACCAGACATTCATAAAGGAGAGCCCTTCCAACAAAGACCCTGTTCTAGAGGTGGGAGCAGTTGTAGGGAATGTCTGCAGCACTGGAAGGGTACATTTACACGATTCAAAATGGATTCACTGTCAGTTTTTCATGGCCACTTTTCATCAGTGTGTGGATCCATTTTTTGGCCTTCTATCCATCTTAATGGCTGTTGTCCATTCATTTTTAATGGCAGTTAAAACAGGATAAATTTCATAGTTTTTTTTTTTTTTTTTAACCCTAACTCATCCAGTGCCCCCAGTATAAAAAATTGCCCCCATTTGGACCCCCAAAGTAGATAGTGCCCCTCATTAGTGACCCCTGTGTAAGTAATGCTCCCTTTTATTCCCCCTGGAATAAGGCCTCTTTCACACGAACGTTGTGTTTTGCGGTCCGCAAATTGCGGATCCGCAAAAAAAACGGATGGCGTCCGTATGGCATCCGTATTTTTTGCGGATCCACTGTAACATTGCCTATCCTTGTCCGCAAAACGGACAAGAATAGGACATGCTCTATTTTTTTTTGCGGGCCACGGAACGGAGCAACGGATGCGGACAGCACACGGTGTGCTGTCCGCATTTTTTGCGGGCCCATAGAAATGAATGGGTCCGCATTTTTCATGTGAAAAATGCGGATCGGAGCCCGCAAAAAATGCTGTCGTGTGAAAGAGGCCTAAATCTGGAATAAATTATTCTCTCCCTTATGCCCCCCAGGGTAATGCTGACAAAAAAAAAAAAAAAAAAGCTCACCACATGCAGGACATCTGCTCCTCACTTGAAACATCATGGCCTGATGCTTCCAGTGTGGCGATGTCTATAAGAACATTAGGCTACAATAGGTTTTATGATGGGGTAATATATTTTCAGAGTGATGTTGTTCTGCTCCCCTGGGGTTGTTTAGACAGACCTTGTGTTCTGATTCTGGCAATAAGGCACCAATTATTTTATGTCCAGCCACAATAATTTTTTTTTTGGGGGGAGGGGGGTTTCTCCCACTCCAATATCTACAAATTATTTTGCTATCTATACCACCACATCTAAATAATGAAATAGCTACTAAATTCATAAATACCATACATTCCGTTTCCTTCATGCATATGCAATGAGCAATTAGAATGAATTTGTCTCTATCTTTTTAAGAATTACCATAGTATTTCGATATATTACAAGATATTTTTCACACATGGATTCACACTTAAAGCAGTGCTGCTCCAGATAATAGCAGTTGAATTAGCAGTTACGTACTCCAACCCCCCCACCGCCCCCCAAGCTTTGATGTGCATGATAATCTTTTAATTCAGGGTCAGTGCTCAAACATACAGACTCAGTATATAAGCAAATTCAATAAATAACCATTTTCAATTCTTTACATCCTTTAAAATGTTTTAAAATGAAGCTGTGCATAATAATTTGGAGTTTTCTAATTTGTGAAAAAAATACTGTTATCATTGGGAGATTTGTTCAGTAAAATTTGATTTATACACTAACGGTTGACGGCTTGAAAATTATACTGACAATCATTTGCATCGACCATTTAGGAAAATCAGAGAAAAATATCATTTGCATAATAATTTGGAATGCGGTGTATTCCCATAAGGTAGGTACCTCCCACAGTTAGGGCTTATGATAGTTTTAAAAATATCCCATTTTGTGTCTGTGTTTTTATTTTTAAGGACTTTGTCCAGGTTAGTTAGGCCAATTGCCAAATTTAGCTTTTCTTTTTTTTTTTATTTGGAATTTTTGTGCCTCCATGAAGAAACACTCTTTGGAATGACAGTTGGAAGATGTGGAATTAGTGAATGAGTGAATCGAAGTTAACAAAGTGAAATTCCATCTAAATTTCAGGAAAAATTTGATTCCCCACAAATCTTGGCACTTCGTGGTAACAAATAGAGATGAGCGAGCATACTCGTCCGAGCTTGGTGCTCGTTCGAGTATTAGGGTACTCGTAAGTGCTCGCTGCTCGGACGAGTATCTCGCCATACTCGAGGAAATGGCAACTTCCGCATCGTGCTTTTTTGGCGCCTATAAACACAGCCAATCACAAGCCAGGAGACTCTGTGGTACACCCAGCATCACGTGGGGCCCTTACATGTCGATAGCAGGGGTTGGCTGGCCTGATCAGGTGACCCTGGAATATACTAGTGACTGGCCGCGGTGCTCGGCTCAGATGCCGCCTGGATGTCGTTAGGGATAGAGCTGCTGCCTTTCAGGGACAGTGTTAGGGCCTGAATTTAGTTCTCTGTTAGGCAGGAATCACCCACAAAGAACCCAACAGCCCTTCTAAGGGCTTGAAGAAATTTTTTTTTTGTCTCCTGGCTTGGCTGGCTGGCTGGCACTAGTAGTGCAGCTATCGCCATATCTAACCTTGTTTTTTTTTTTTATTGTTCTATCTCAGTGATACAAATCCATTCTGTGTGTCACAGTTCAGCACACTCACTCCAATCCATATATACTGTCCAGGTGACACTTTCTGTACGTCACAGAATACAACCAAGTCATTTGCTACAAATATCATCTACAGCTTGATCCAGAAAACTCTCTGTGCAACATTTGTCTGGGTCGCAGTCTAAATAGCCACCGTTAACAGGTTGTCAGTCAGTTCTACGATAGTTCCTGCACGTCACGTTCCCAAAAAAAAAAAATTTTTTTTAAAAAATAAAAAAACAAAATTTTAAAGAAAATACGTTTTTCAGTTGTTTTAGCTCAGTGATACAAATCCATTTTACTCAGCTGCGTGTAACCTTTCTGTGTGTCACAGTTCATCACACTCGCTCCGATCTGTATATACTGTCCAAGTGACACTTTCTGTACGTCACAGAATACAACCAAGTCATTTGCTACCAATATCATCTAGAACTTGATCCAGAAAACTCTCTGTGCGACATTTGCCTGGGTCGCAGTCTAAATAGCCACCGTTAACAGGTTGTCAGTCAGTTCTACGATAGTTCCTGCACGTCACGTTCCCAAAAAAACAAAATTTAAAAAAAAAATAAAAAAATTTTTTTTTAAAGAAAATAAGTTTTTCAGTTGTTTTAGCTCAGTGATACAAATCCATTTTACTCAGCTGCGTGTAACCTTTCTGTGTGTCACAGTTCAGCACACTCGCTCCGATCTGTATATACTGTCCAAGTGACACTTTCTGTACGTCACAGAATACAACCAAGTCATTTGCTACCAATATCATCTACAGCTTGATCCAGAATACTCTCTGTGCGACATTTGTCTGGGTCGCAGTCTAAATAGCCACTGTTAACAGGGTGTCAGTCAGTTCTACGATAGTTTCTGCACGTCACATTCCCAAAAAAACAAAATTAAAAAAAAAATTAGTTTTTCAGTTGTTTTAGCTCAGTGGTACAAATCCATTTTACTCAGCTGCGTGTAACCTTTCTGTGTGTCACAGTTCATCACACTCGCTCCGATCCGTATATACTGTCCAGGCGACACTTTCTGTACGTCACAGAATACAACCAAGTCATTTGCTACCAATATCATCTACAGCTTGATCCAGAAAACTCTCTGTGCAACATTTGTCTGGGTCGCAGTCTAAATAGCCACCGTTAACAGGTTGTCAGTCAGTTCTACGATAGTTCCTGCACGTCACGTTCCCAAAAAAACAAAATTTAAAAAAAAAATTAAAAAAACTAAATTTTAAAGAAAATAAGTTTTTCAGTTGTTTTAGCTCAGTGATACAAATCCATTTTACTCAGCTGCGTGTAACCTTTCTGTGTGTCACAGTTCAGCACACTCGCTTCGCTCCGTAACTACTGTCCAGGCGACACTTTCTGTACGTCACAGAATACAACCAAGTCATTTGCTACCAATATCATCTAGAACTTGATCCAGAAAACTCTCTGTGCGACATTTGTCTGGGTCGCAGTCTAAATAGCCACCGTTAACAGGTTGTCAGTCAGTTCTACGATAGTTCCTGCACGTCACGTTCCCAAAAAAACAAAATTTAAAAAAAAAATAAAAAAATTTTTTTTTAAAGAAAATAAGTTTTTCAGTTGTTTTAGCTCAGTGATACAAATCCATTTTACTCAGCTGCGTGTAACCTTTCTGTGTGTCACAGTTCAGCACACTCGCTCCGATCTGTATATACTGTCCAAGTGACACTTTCTGTACGTCACAGAATACAACCAAGTCATTTGCTACCAATATCATCTACAGCTTGATCCAGAATACTCTCTGTGCGACATTTGTCTGGGTCGCAGTCTAAATAGCCACCGTTAACAGGGTGTCAGTCAGTTCTACGATAGTTTCTGCACGTCACATTCCCAAAAAAACAAAATAAAAAAAAAAATAGTTTTTCAGTTGTTTTAGCTCAGTGGTACAAATCCATTTTACTCAGCTGCGTGTAACCTTTCTGTGTGTCACAGTTCAGCACACTCGCTCCGATCCGTATATACTGTCCAGGCGACACTTTCTGTACGTCACAGAATACAACCAAGTCATTTGCTACCAATATCATCTACAGCTTGATCCAGAATACTCTCTGTGCGACATTTGTCTGGGTTGCAGTATAAATAGCCACCGTTAACAGGGTGTCAGTCAGTTCTACGATAGTTTCTGCATGTCACATTCCCAAAAAAAACAAAATTTAAAAAAAAATTAGTTTTTCAGTTGTTTTAGCTCAGTGGTACAAATCCATTTTACTCAGCTGCGTGTAACCTTTCTGTGTGTCACAGTTCAACACACTCGCTTCGCTCCGTATATACTGTCCAGGCGACACTTTCTTTACGTCACTTAATTCTACCAGACTGAACAAGTTTGTGGGTTTCAGTACACCAGGCCCGTTTAATTTTTTTTTTTTTTTATATCATACACTTATAAACAAAAAATGTTGAACCCCAGGGCTAAGGGTCGAGGACGAGGGCGTGGGCGTGGGCATTCAATTACTGCAGGGGGCAGAGGCCGTGGTCCTGGGCAGGGTGAGACAGTACATGCTGATGAGGCAGCAGAGGAATTCCGCAGAGCTACACACCCTAGCTTCATGTCTCAACTTACTGGGACACGTGGTAGAGGACTGTTGAAACCACAATAGTGCGAACAGCTGATCTCGTGGATTGCGGACAATGCTTCAAGTAATTTGTCCACCAGTCAGTCTTCCACGCAGTCCACCCACGTTACCCAAGGGAGCACTCCTATGGCTCCTCCACCTCAACCTCCTTCCCCCCAGTCTGCCCCCTCCCAGGAAAATTTGAATGCGATCCGGCATACTCTCAGGAACTGTTTTCTGGACCCTTCCCAGAGTCACTAACCACTTCTCGTTCCCGATGCCCAAGTTTTCCAACTGTCGCAGTCTGTGGGTGATGATGATGACAATGTTGACTTAGTGGAAGAAGTTTGTAAAGAGGTGTCGGACGATGAGGAGACACGGTTGTCAGACAGTGGTGAAGTTGTTGTTAGGGGAGGAATTCCGAGGGGGAGCAGACTGAGGAATCTGAGGATGACGAGGTGACTGACCCAAGCTGGGTTGATATGCCGAGTGAAGACAGTGCTTCTGAGGCGGAGGCGAGTGATGCACCAGAACAGGTTGGAAGAGGCAGTGGTGTGGCCAGAGGGAGAAGCAGGGCCAGAGCTGGTGCATCAGCAGCAACTGTTTCACGTAGTGAAGCTCCCGTGGCGAGGCCTAGATGTTCGCAAGTCTGGAGGTTCTTTAAAGAAAGTGAGGATGACCGACGGACTGTGGTGTGCAACCTGTGCCACACCAGGATCAGCAGGGGTGCCACCACTACTAGCCTAACCACCACCAGCATGCGCAGGCATATGAGTGCTAAACACCCCACTCAATGGAACCAAGGCCGTTCACCACCTCCTGCGGATCACAACACTGCTCCTTCCCCTGTGTCACTCGCTGCCTCTGCTAGTCAACCCCCTGCCCAGGATCCCGGCATGAGCGCCTCCCGTCCCAGCGCAGCGTTCAGCTGTCTTTACAGCAGACGCTGGAGCGCAAGAGGAAATACAGTTCCACCCACCCACATGCCCAAGCCCTCAACGTCCACATCTCCAAATTGCTTAGCCTGGAGAGGCTTCCCTATAGGCTGGTAGAGACCGAGGCCTTTCGAAATCTCATGGTGGTGGCTGCCCCTCGGTATTCCGTCCCCAGCCGCCACTATTTTTCCCGATGTGCCGTCCCAGCCCTACACCAGCACGTGTCACAGAACATCATCCGTGCCCTGACCAACGCTGTTTCTGAGAAGGTCCACCTAACCATGGACACGTGGACAAGTGCTGCTGGGCAGGGACACTATATCTCACTGATGGCACATTGGGTTAACTTGGTGGAGGCTGGGACCGAGAATGACCCTGGGGCCACTCATGTACTGCCCACACCGAGGATTGCGGGGCCTACCTCGGTCACGGTCTCTCAGACGTACTATGCCTCCTCCTCCTCCGACCCCTCCTCCTCCACCGAATTACCATCCGTGGGCACGGCGCCTTTAGTCGGTAGCTCTAGACGCAGCAGCAGTGCCGTGGGTAAGCGCCAGCAGGCGGTGCTCAAACTGCTGAGCTTAGGTGACAAAAGGCACACCGCCCAAGAGCTGTTACAGGGCATCACAGCGCAGACCGATGTGTGGCTGGCACCGCTGAACCTCAAGCCAGGCATGGTTGTGTGTGACAACGGGCGTAACCTGGTGGCGGCTCTGCAACTCGGCAGACTGACACATGTGCCATGCCTGGCCCACGTGTTCAATCTAATAGTTCAGCGTTTCCTCAAGACATACCCCAATCTGTCTGATTTGCTCACCAAGGTGCGCTGCATCTGTGCGCATTTCCGCAAGTCGACCACAGATGCTGCCACTCTCAGGGCAGCGCAGCGCCACCTACAACTGCCCGCTCACCGACTGTTGTGCGACGTGCCCACGAGATGGAATTCCACATTAAACATGTTATCCAGAGTTTACCAGCAGCGCAGAGCGATTGTAGACTGCCAGATGTCATCTTCCACCAGAACTGGTAGTCAGGTCTCTCAGATTCCTCAAGTCTACAATGAGGAGTGGACGTGGATGTCTGATATCTGCCAGGTGTTGAGCAACTTTGAGGAGTCAACACAGATGGTCAGCGGCGATGCCGCCATTATCAGCCTCACCATCCCGCTGCTTTGCCTGTTGAAAAACTCACTGCTCAGCATCAAGTTGGATGCTTTGCGCTTGTCACAAGAGACGGTGGAGGAAGATACGTCGCTTGATAGCCAGAGCACCCTCCGGTCTGTTTCTCAGCGTGTATCGGAGGAGGGGGATGAGGATGAGGAGGAAGAGGAGGAGAATGTCGGCGAGACAGTAGAGGGTACCAATGCTCAGTCCTTAACTCTTGAGCGTGTATGGGCTGAAGAGGAGGACTTGGAGGAGGAGGAAATGGAGAGTCAGGCCAGTGAGGAGAGGGAATTCTTGCGTGTTGGGACTCTGGCGCATATGGCAGACTTCATGATAGGCTGCCTATCCCATGACCCTCGCGTTAGAAGAATTTTTTCAAACACAGATTACTGGGTGTTCACTCTCCTGGACCCACGGTACAAGCAGAACCTTTCCACTCTCATCCCTGCAGAGGAAAGGAGTATGAGAGTGAATAGATATCAACAGGCCCTGGTGCACAAGCTGAAACAATTCTTCCCATCTGACACCGCTAGCGGCAGAGGGCATGGTTCTGTGGGCCAAGTAGCGGGGGAGAGGAGCCGAGCAGGCAGCTTGTCCAGCACTGGCAGGGGAACGCTCTCCAAGGCCTTTGCCACTTTTATGTCACCCCAGCAAGACACTGTCACCTGTCCCCAGTCTAGGCAGAGTAGGGGGGAGCTGTACAGAAAGATGGTGAGGGAGTACCTAGCTGACCATACCAACGTCCGTAGCGATCACTCTGCTCCATACAACTACTGGGTTTCAAAGCTGGACACGTGGCCTGAACTGGCGCTGTACACCCTGGAGGTGCTGGCCTGCCCTGCCGCTAGCGTGCTGTCAGAGCGGGTATTCAGTGCAGCTGGTGGCGTCATCACCGATAAGCGTACACGCCTGTCAACTGACAGTGCTGACAGGCTGACGCTTATCAAAATGAACAAAGCCTGGATTTCACCGGAATTCAAATCTCCTCTGGGGGAAAGCAGCTAAAGATTTAAATAACTTATGTATCCGATTCCTCTTCTCTACTCCTCCTCCTACTCCTCCTCCTCCTACATATCGTCTTTGCCTAACGCTGACCCAAAAAACGCCATTTTTTAGAGGTCCAACTGGAACTCTTTTAGCACAATCTTTCAGGAGGGCCCCCTACAGGCCCTCTATTCAAACAATTTTTCCAGAGGTCCACCTACAGGCCCCCTCTTCAAACAATTTTTCAGGAGGGCCCCCTACAGGCCCTCTATTCAAATAATTTTTCCGGAGGTCCACCTACAGGCCCTCTTCAAACAATTTTTCAGGAGGGCCCCCTACAGGCCCTCTATTCAAACAATTTTTCCAGAGGTCCACCTACAGGCCCTCTCTCCCAAAAATTTTTCCGGAGGTCCACCTACAGGCCCTCTCTTCAAACAATTTTTCCGGAGGTCCACCTACAGGCCCTCTGTCCAAACAATTTTTCCGGAGTTCCACCTACAGGCCTCTCTCCAAACAATTTTTCCCAGAGGTCCACCTACAGTCCCTCTCTTCAAACAATTTTTCCGGAGGTCCACCTACAGGCCCTCTCTCCAAACAATTTTTTCCGGAGTTCCACTTACAGGCCCTTTGTCCCAAACAATTTTTCCGGAGTTCCACCTACAGGCCCTCTCTCCAAACAATTTTTCCAGAGGTCCACCTACAGGCCCTCTCTTCAAACAATTTTTCCGGAGGTCCACCTACAGGCCCTCTCTTCAAACAATTTTTCTGGAGATCCACCTACAGGCCCTCTCTCCAAACAATTTTTCCGGAGGTCCACCTACAGGCCCTCTCTTCAAACAATTTTTCCGGAGTTCCACCTACAGGCCCTCTCTCCAATTCCAGTTTCCAGTTTTATTTTGCGGCAAACTGCATACATTTTTATTTTTGGGATAGGTGTGAAAAATAATATTACTTGCGAATCTATATTGCCAACATTGGATACGTAGCAAGTAGAAGACCAAACACATGCTGCCCACAGGGTTCCGCAAATTCCTGGTCCACCCGCAAATTCTTGTCCACAATGTCAAGGAGGTCGAGGTTCTGTGGATGAGCAACAAGTCCTTCTGTACTGAAATCGCCGACAAAGTCTCCATCTAAGAACCTACAGACCATTGTGGAGAGAGC